>VXAD01004816.1:2098718-2158532 GCA_013399195.1 Dicrurus megarhynchus
AAAAAAAAAAAAAAAATCACAATTGATTTTCCAGACAGAAAGCAGCAATGAGAGGTGCTGTAGCTGGCATCCTGTCTTCTGGTTCTCATCAAGACATCCATAAACAGAGAATTGTGACAGAACAGCACTGAGTCAAGGTGCTGCAAAGCACACTGCCTGCAGTGCCTGCTCTGAGCACTGCACCCTGACTGTTCCACAGGGGACAAGAACTGGATGCCCCAGAGTAAAAACTGATGTCCAGTTATGCCCTGCAATGCCATAAACCACTCAAAGTGACAAAAAAACCGTGGAAAAGCACTGGAAAATATTTTGGTGAAGCTCCAGAATAAAAAGCAAGGTTACTACCACCCAGCTTTTGTCACCTGTTCACATTTAATTTCACAGGCTCTTTTTAGGCTGGGGAGACTCATAAGCTTATTACGCAAAGTCACAGATACTTTGTGTTTACTCTCAAAAAATATGAGATAATACTGAACAAATTAACAAAAAAGATTAGTTTTAAGAATCTGTTTCAATACCACAATGTTTCCTAACTGTGGAGAACATTGCCAATACTCTATGTATGTAACAACAAGATTTTATAAATAAAAGAAATGAAATATCTATTTTTCTATAGCAAAGCTGCAAAACCTTTTAATATTTTACCTTCATGAAAACCAATTAGAAAAGTCCCCTTGAGCTACTTTGAACTTTTGACATACAAAGAGAACTAAAGAAACATCAGAAGTATTCCATTGCTTTAACTTACCTAGCTACTGCATAAAACCATATCATTAGGTGATTTTCTATGATATATTTATCCTACTTGAAGGAATACATGGGAGATGGGATGTTATTCAGTAACCTGCCATTGTCCATCAGTAAAGAAAGATGGTGTGAGCTGATCCGACTGCCCCAGATTGATTATCTCTTTTAAAAAGTGCAGAAATGTGGATCTATTTAGTAAATATTTTCTGAGTTCTTTAGAAAATATTTCAAGAACCTAACAGCTACTTATTTCTAATTTCTATTACCCAAAATAGTCCCTGAGTTCAGATACAGCCTTCAGCAGTTTGGCCTTTTTCTATCCCATGCAATAATCTCAGGAGTGTAATGTGATTAGAAAACAAAACCAACTGCAACTGAAGCTTAACATTGGGGAATGTTGAGCAAAGCCACAGATGAGAGGTACTGCAGAAATACCTGCTTATTAATAAAGTGGAAGAGCCCACCAAAGTATTAATGAGAGAGGACAGAGAAGAGTTAAATGCTTTAGCTGATAATTCTCAGAGGCACAAAGATGCAATTTGAATCCTGATCTTTTCATAACCTCTGAACTTTTCTTCCTTTTCCTTAGACCAGGCACGATGCTTTGGACATATTTCTTCCCAAAAATCTAATGAGAAAGTCTTTCACTAAGGCTGAACTGAGTTCCAGCAATTGCTAGGGTGACTCCCACCCCATAAATCACTCACAAATATGACCCATTGTATTATCCTATAAAAATTCAGCTGCACAAATTTTTAACCAAAAGCTGCTTAACTCACTTGCATTATCTTTTGAATTGATGAACAATCCTATACCAAGACATTTGCATTTTCTCCTTAAATTCTGTGTCAGAATCAAAGCACCTTGACTCAGTGTTTATGCTTATTACAGTACATTAATGGCCATGTTTGTACACAACTTTTTCCTGGTGGGCAAACTGAAGCTTATAAAGAGCCTAGTTTGAGGTTTCCTCTGAGAGTTCAGCTTGGTGTGTGACAAGGTGTTCAAAAACCAGGCAACACTGACCAATTAGAAATGGTATTTCAGTGGAAGAATTGTGAAACATTACAGTAAAAATCTGCCTTGCATTTTCTCAAAACATGTACAGCAGAATCAACATTTAGTTTAATGCTCGATCCTCTGACATTCAGTGATTTGTTAACAAGTAAAGGAATTTGGACTCTTATAAATAAACATCGGTAGGGATTTATAATCATAGCAGGGCTCATAAACCAGGAATCAGATGTGTTGCATGAAAGGTGACCTGGAAAGCTGCAGCAAGGTCAGCTCCTTCCAGCCAGGGAGAGCCGGAGGAGCCTTTGGTGGGTGACGGCACCAGCTCGGCTTCCCCGGGTGAGCTCAGGCCAGCCGTGTCTGTTTGCCTTCCAGCTCCAACAGTGACTCACTTCCTCACATTCTAAGCAACTGTTTGCCCACTTATGAGAAGAGTCCCATTTTGCTAAGGTAGGAGGGACTTGCTGTCACATCCTAAGGCTCCCCCATCGATGCACACTCTCATTCTTCAACACTGAGCAGGAAAATAAAGAGCTGCTCACTCTGTGTGGGCTTTACTGCGTGAAAGCCTCCTCTGCTGCTGGAAGGGAACATCATCCTCCTGCCTTCAGGCTTCACTGCACAGCCCCAGCACCCTCCAGGAGTTCTCCCCCACCTTCAACTCTCCACCCTCTCCTTTATTTTTAAATAAAAAGCACCACCCCCTTCTGCCAGCTGATTCAATAACTCAATAGGGCCGATTGACACCCATCATGTCTCTGCTGTGTTGTATTAGTCTCTTACAAAACACAAGGAGACAACAATTTGTGCTATTAATACGGAGAACAACAGTAGAACACCCTCCTCCTTTGAAAACAAAGTGAAATTTTCAGCTGGAAGCTCTAGTTTCAATGTTCCTTATCTGCCTCTGTCCACAGCTGCTGATGACAGCTAAACTCCTGCATCCATCCCAGCAAATTGCATGAGTTTAATCAAGGGGCTGTGTGATATATTTGGTGACAGCAGATTTAGTTACCCTGCTGCGATAAAGGGTTGATCAATGTACCATTATTCTTTCCTTTATTGGTTTTTCTTTCTTCCCAGCGAGTATAATACTACAGTACCACAGACCAAATTTTCTGCACTTGAGAACATACCACCCGCTTCTAAATCCAAAGACAATGTTTCCTGCTTCAGCAACAAAGGCTTTTGCCACATCTTAAAATTCATGGTCTTCTAGCAATCCTTTCAATTTCACAGAACTGAATTGTTACTGCACTGAATTTTGCATATTGGACATAATTATTTGAAGATTTTTTTTTCTAATTAGTTCAAAGCAACTGTCCTTTTTCAGCAATAGGCAAAGAATTCCTGCTTTATGGTCTGTAAATAAAAAAAATATGACAACAAAACAGTAATTTAGTCTTTTGTCACATTTGCTGTCCAGCCTTGCCCAACACAGTTCTTAGCCCAAGACCAAGGCAACAATGTGAGCTCCAGGGATACAGCCACTGTACCATACTTCCCACCAAACCTGGGGTCAGATAACCCAGTCAGGCTCCTGTTCAATGATCAGATGGTTCAAACATTTTTGGCTGCCTTCTGTAATTGTGTTTGAGAAATTATTCCTGGAGGTTGAAGATTTCAATCTCAAAAGGCCTCCTGCAAGGTTTGGTGATGCTGCTGGTAAATCACTTTGCTCTATGGCTCACCTAGAGCATGTCCCCTGTGGCTGTGTAAAGCCATCTGACACCTAACAGGACACCAAGACATTGCCTGGGTTCTTCCCCTTCTGTGTTTTGGGGTTCGGTTTTTTTGAAGGCCTTGTATCCCAATTCACTTCAGGATATTAGAATACAACTCTCTGGAGTAAAAAGGGCTGATTACAAATTATAGAGAATCTCTGCTGTCTGTGGAACCTGCCCTGCCATTCGGTGTGCTGTTATATATTAAAATGTGTATTAAATTTAACTTTCTGATTAGAAAGTAATTGAAGGATCAAAAAAGCAAAACTCCCCTTCAAGCTTTTTGCTTTTACTGCCATTTTCTGTCTTACTAAGCAATGTCTTTATCATGATGTCATTTCTTCTAGGGCAGTAATTGCAAAAAATGCAGAGATCATTCATCTACAGTAAAAGTTTGTAACAGGCACTTAACATTGGAACTTACCTTTACATTTTGATTATAAAAGAAAATGGCCCATATGACATAAATATCCTGAAGTGAAATGGGAGTTCATGAATTTATAGCAAATGTGATAAGGGTAAAAAGACCTCAAGAGGAAACGCTGCAATAATGGTCTTTTAATAGACCTAAGAGGAAAACTGGCTAACTCTTACCAGAGCTGGGGAAATAAAGGCACAAATCAATGAGAAAAGTTGCTAGTTAAACAGAAAAGTATCCAGAGAAAAGTTCATATAATAAAATTATCTTCCTTCAAATGAAACTTACAAGACGAAATTCTTAGTAAGACAAACCTACGAGCAATAAATTAGAGTACAAATGAAGATATCTGCATTGGTGGATGTTAAAAGCTTCTGTGTTTAGGCTTAATGACTGAAAGGACATAAAACAGTTCACACAAGGGACTTGGAAAAATAAGGGGTGCGGGGTTTTTTTGTTTGTTTGTTTTTAAATCAATATAATTTTCTGCAACTACACTATGAAATTACTTCAGTGTATGCAAAATTTAAATCTGTGTTCATCAAGGTGTTAAAATATCCATTTCTCAAGGAGACACCTTTTGGCTTCAATTACTAAGTGATAAAAATACTTCTGAACTGATGGTCTGTGTTACTGGATCTGGAGCCACACATTTCCTTCTCTGTCGCAGACCTAATTCAGGGAAAAAATGAATTTCTGATTGGATAATACTGATAGAATTAGAACTTCGGTTTTTTGTTAGCTCAAGAAATCTCTGTTATTAAAAATTCTCAACTTTTTTCTCCAATCACCCTAACAGACCAACACCTCTATGTTACCACAATTCTGAATTCTCCTACTTGTGCATCTTGAGACCTCAGCAGTTTTAATCAAAACATTGTGCTCCAAACAGGCACAAGACCTTTACACATGGAGTAAGACTCCCAGTGAAGGATTCTTTACAGCACAACTTATGTGTAGGCATAATACTTAATGAAAAGGTTACACATGAAATAGAGCTAACAACATCTTGGGTTTGAGATTAGTTTGATTTCATAACTACACCACCTGAAAAGCTTTGCATCACACAAACAAGTAGAATGAAATCAGAATACTACAGAGAACACTAGAACATCACCACTACTTAGTGTAAAATCACTAAAGGAAACACTTCTTCATGGCAGATGTCATGAGAAACAAAAGGAAAGCTCAAACACATGGCACTACGTACCAAAATCCCAAAACAAGTGTCCAAACATTTAAATATACACAATTCGAAAACTGTAATTTTTCTGACTAATTCAGTCAATAAATATTATGATTTTTTTTCTACTTTTAAATAAAATGAATCTCTAGAAGACAACACATGCACTGGTACCTGCATACACCTACTACAAAGTCCTCCACACTACACTCACTGACCATTTTCATGTCTATGAAATACTCTACTTTGAAAGCTACTGCAGTCACAAATCAAATCCTCATTTTCTAGTAAAGCGAGGCAGAAACAACAGCCTTTTGTTGTGGAATTTAGATCCATTTTGCTGCATAATAAAATAATGCCATTATTTTTATTATTCTCTTTTCTATATTACCTACACAATAGCTTTGGAAGACATGAAAAAGAGTGGGCAAGAAGTCAAAAAAGTCCAACAACTTTACGTGCTGTTCAGTCATAACAAAACAGGTAAAAATCCCAGCCAGGTTAGTCACTTAAATTTCTCTTGCATGCAGCAGAGTGTAGGTGGCAGAGCAGATGAGATGCTGGCCAGGACTATACAAAACCAGACAAATTGCAGAAAAGAGTATAGACTTCTCCATGGTCAAAGTCTGTTTTGTTCTAGGCAGAATTACATTCAACAAATCACATCTGAAGAGAAAATGCAACACTTACCCATGTTTTCAGATGCTATGGTCAGGTTTATAACACAGTGCACTCTATCAAGAAATATAAGTTCCCCCTGATGAAAATCGAATAAATACAACTCCCCCACTTCCACATACCAAAAAGGTGGCTGGTTTTGTTGAATAGGTGATCAATTTTAAATTATTCTCTCACATCTGACTGTTAAAGGGCATGGAATGCTTATAGTTTTGTCTTGACATGTTGCTAGAAAGCTCTTGTTTTGTTTCTACTCTTCTTCTCCCCCATTTCTTCCAACAGCTATACTCTAAAACCCCAAAGCAGATTTGCAAACTTTTAGAGAAAAGGGAGAGGAAAAGGAAAATTTTCTGTTATGTGATCACCAGAGGTCCTGAAACAATAAAGCCCAATGAGAGAATCTCTGCAAAATTAAATGCAGCTGTGATATAGTGACCAAGCAAAGGATTCAGGAGTTATTGCAGAAAAATCCCTAAAAGTCCTCATCATAATGAGCCACAGCACCGGTAAGGAAGCTGTTAAAGCCTTTGGATTACAGTGACAGTTGCAACTGAAACAGGTAAAAGCAAAAATTCTACTTTTTAAAAACCAAACAAACAACTAGACCTCGGCCAAAATATTGCACTGTAGATAATTAGAAGGTTTCTCAATTACCTATGAAGTGAAAGCATATGGCTCAAATTCACCATCAGGCTTGTAGAAGCCTCCACTGGACGGACCAGCAGCCCCCTGTGACCGCGGGCAGCGGCTCCCCGGAGCTGCCCCTGCCTTGGCTGCGGGCATTGCCTTTTCCTGGGCACCAGAAGGGTGCAGGAAGGGGCAGAGCCCTCCTGGCAGGGCTGGGAAACCACCTGAACCAGCAGGAAAAGTTCACCAACCATGTCAACTTCTATGATTTATCTCCAAACCACATCAAACCATTGCTGCACACGTGCTGAAAAAGAAAAGGAACTGAGGGGCATAAAAGACATTTCTGAAGGGCCATCTGAGAGCTGGTTTCGCTCAGGGGAGTACATTCATCGCTGCTCTAGCTTCTCTCCACCCCTCCTGTTCTTGGACAGGACTGGCACTCTGGTGTTTCCCGATTCTGCAGTACCACCTAGTGACAGTGACCAGGGCAGAGTCACTCCGGTGTCACCTCTTGGTGGTGCAACTCATGCACCAAATCCTGCAACTCCCACTTTAACCATTTCTTTCCCAGCTTATTACGAGTCTTGCAAAAGAACTGACATGATAGAAGATGCAGCCTTGGAAAAATAGAATCATCCATGAGCCCAGCCACAAAGCACTTTCTGCCTTCCTGGAGAAGAGAGGATTCCAGTGAATGTTCAGGTGTGAAACACACCCTTTCTGAAACCAGCTTTAAAATAAAATGCAGCAATTAGTAAGGCACTGATGTTAATCTACTTCCACTACCTACCAGATAACTCTGCCACAGTGTCTTAGTTGCAAGATGAATACTGTTATTAAGGGGGAGTGAATCTAATAAACTGTGTCATTGATGAAGGTAGCCGCTTCCCAGATCTTCTCTAAGCCTGCCCTCAGAGGCATTCCTGGGAGATCGAGGCAGGCAGTAATTACTTCTAAGCAGATCCCAGTATTCTCTCGTATATTGAATATAAATACCCTTATCAGAGTGTTAAAATAGTGACTATTACTGAGAGTTAAAGGGCTTTATTTGTTAAAAATACTTTAGATATTGTTCTTACAGAACAAAACAAATCCTTCATTTGTAGGTTGCCTTATCTCAGATTTACTGGGGAGATTGAGTGGAACAAAGATAATGAGTTTTCACAAAAGGTAAACAAAACCTTAAACTATAAAATTAAATCCAATACAACAAAAAGTTTTAACACCATTTTTACAGAGAAAAAGAACCCTACATCAATATGTATTTAATAACTGCCTTTCTTATTTTCCAAAGTCATTATTCTGAATTCAGCTCACAAAACAAAAGCTCAAATTCTCAACCAGAACTTTCAACATCTATCCCTAATTACAACACCAAATGCTACAACTTAGGAAAAAAACCACAAGCCTTTCAGCAGGTTTTGGATCTGCTGTATTTGTTCACGATATAGACTGTAGAGCTTAGAGACTTATTTACACAAGTAGAAGTTGTCATTTATGCCTAATGCAGAGAAAAAATTTATGTACAATATGTAGTTTAAAGATGCATATGGAAAGACTATTTGAAGGATAGCTGAAGGTAGTGGGCCAGAATTAGCAGTAGTTGAACTTTTTTATTGTTATTTAATAAATATTCAAACCATCTGGGCAGATAAAAAGTTTTTGCAATGAACTGATCAGCACCAATGCTGGACAATGACATACCAGGATTTTCATGAAGAGACAAGTAAAACCACGATCTGTGCCAGTGCAACCTCTGCCTTCACCTGTTTTGGGGCAGCTGCTCTCAGTGGGACTGCAGGGAGGTGACATCAGGGCACTGTGGCATGGACAAGACTTGACACCACAGTTGCTGTCATACAGCAAGGACACCTCAGTGCTCTAGACTTTCCTCTCCGTGCTTTTTAAAAACACATTGCTTTCTTTAACAATATGGTATAAAGTTCTGTCAGAAATAGCCAATAAAGGTTTAGGCCCTGAATAAGAATTTTCAGTAAAAGCTTGTCCACAATTCTGGTGTTAAATCATGTTCAAAACTACAGTACTGTCACAAATTCTTGGCACCACTTAATTTGGTGGTCACTGCATTCAATGGAAGGCCTGCTGTTGTCTTCAATAGAAGAAATGAGCAAAGTCAAGAGCTTTTGAAAAACCTACAAGCACGGGCACTGTTTGGGGTTCCTGGTTTTGAACACCTGCTTGGGCTCCATAAATTTAAGTATCAAAGCCCCAACCAAACCTACTCTGCAGCACCATCTAGTGATGCTCTGTGGGCTCCACAATAAAACAGCTCTGCAATAATGGTGTCATTAATTGTACAGTTTATGTGTATTAACTCATTGCAGGCAGCTTACACCAATCACTTGAGAAGCATTTTAACAAAAAAGTTTAGCTATAGGCAAAAAATCCCCCAAAACCTAATACCTACTGCTCATCATTAGAAAGGAATTTGGAGAAGGAGCTTACTTCATAACCCTTCTATGGGTTGTTAAGCCAAATAATAGTGTTGGCAACATTAACTCTAAGCAGAAACTCTGAAGTAATGTATCCATCATGGGGATTGGCCAAAGCAAGAGAAAATTGCCTTGTTACAATATTTAATTCACATTTATGTCAAATATTTGAGAACGGTGTTAATCTAAAAACTTCCAGATTCCAGGTGTGTTTTATCACTGTACCAGCAATCCCAGGAGCACAGAAAAAGGCATCGCCCCCAAGACTTCTGCAACTTTCTCCTTCAAGGAGGACTCGAAGACATGTTTTAATTTGGGTGCTGGGGGAGAAGCCTATTTCCACAATGAGGTTTTCCTATATAACAGCTCTTCTTACTGCTGCATGACATCAGGCAGTCCTACCTCAGGACAGTCTGTTAGTGACATGATTTCTCTCCTCCAGTGACAGACTTAGCAACCGAGACTAAAGAGAAGTGACTTTCTTTATGCTGCTTATTTTTCCTATGCAATTAAAAGATGCAAAAATGAGGTGGGATGTTTTGCTATTCAGGCACAGTACAAGAGATGCTTAGCAGAAAATTCCCCACCGTCTCTCTCCTGGGGTCTCTGATACCTCCACAAAGTCGGTCACACATTGCAGCTCCTCCAGATTTACTGAGCTCCTTCCTGATTACCCACACAAGTACAGCTTCTGCACCTGCACTCTTGCTGCCTGGGGAGTGCTAATCCCAGCCTTGCTCCTGCATCCAGATGCCAGAAGTTGAGAAGGTGTTATTTGGGAATTCCCCTTCTCCACCCATCCTCAAATCCACTTGACACCACGTTTAGAAGGCACTAGAGTGAAGCAGAACAAGCAAGGAATTTCTCTGTTATAAAGATACAGAGAGAGCTGTGCTACAGCTATATAGGATCAACTGGTGAAGAGTCAAAGACACAAGGTTCAAAGGGGTTTGTGTAGATAAATGATCAGAATCAGACAACACAGTGCACTGTTCTGATGCTGCTGCACAAACCAAACAAGTCAAGCATAAAGAGGTTAAATCAAGGCAGACTCACCAGAAAACCCTTAATTGTATTCCTGCTGTTCTACTTTTAGGAATGTCTTAATATATCTTATAAACTCTGGAAAGAAAAAACACATGTAAGGCTTAAAACACTTTCTAGGGGAAATTAGATAAACTTAATCCCATTTAAACTCCTTATACAAGGGCTAAAATGACTGGAATTGCTGACCACACACCAATGCAGCCACTCTCCCGGGCTATGTTGACTTTCATCCCAACTGCAAAATGGCAAACACAGAAAGATGTCTGTTTAGAGGGCTTTTTAATTACATACTGCTATCTTGTACCCTACTGTAGATTAGAGAAATAACAGCCAAGTGCCTCTAAATCAGATGTTTTAGCATAAACACAGAGTGGGAGCAAGACAATCACTAATTAATCTTCAGAAACTATTCAATGAAAAAGAAATCAGAATAAATTTGCTAGAGAGAAAAGGCACTCTCCTTCCCTCATACCCTCTGCCCCCTGCTAGAACAGGCTGGCGAAACCATCAGCATGAGGCCAAAGGAGATACTGGGCTCCTGCTTTGTGCCACTGAGTTGCTAAGAACCCTCACTTTTTGTGTTACAATTGGCTGAACAGGCTGAAGGGAGAGACAGAAAAGCAAAGAAAAAACTTGATTAATATTGGTTGATTGTATGAGTGAATAGTCCAGGTATTAATGAAATATAGCCCAACAGAATGACTATTCAACAAAATCTTATATATGCCAATCACACACCAAAAAAAAACCCAAACAAAAAAAAACAAACAAACAAACCAACGAAATAAACTATGTAGATTTTACTTTATTTCATGTTATCTAATGCAAGTTCTACCAACACTAAACATGAGTGTGCAGAAACATGAAGCTCAGAGATCCTGACTGTGGCTCTTCCCAAAGCTTTTCCTGCCTTCTGGCTCTCAAAATAAATTGAAATAAATGGGCAACACATTAAAACACCACAGTTTGCAGCCCTTCCAGAACAAGGTTAATTAAAACCAAGGACAGTAGGGAAGTCTGTGTTTCCCATCTGCCCAATTCAACCACAGGCAGCTTTGAACCTCTAGAGCAGCAGACCCCAGGTGCCACTGGGGGTGCCCCCCAAACCCTCGTGGGGCACAGGGAGAGGCAGTGCCTCCCCCCAGCCCATGGGCAGCACAACAGGCAGGGACTCCCCAAGGGACACAGGGACACTGCGGGGAGCAGGAAGGAAGGAGAAGAAACAGCTCCAGAAACTGCTAGAAGTGGAGGAGGATCAAATCAAGCAGCGAGACTCAGAAAGAAGCTCTACAAACTGCCAAAACAATGTCCTCACTGAGGGATCCCTCTTCTCAGGCCAGAGTTAACAACCCCCTTCTCCTGCCCTCCCCACCAAGGTCAGTGCAGCAGGGGCTTGGGAAAATACCAAATAACAGTAATATTCAACAAAATACTGAAGAGTCAAAAATCAAAGCAGGAAATAAAACAAGACCACTATGAAGGCAGAGTGATAAGGAAATTTTAAACCCCCCGTTTTCCCTCCTAGCATTTGCACTGGTGCAGAAGAACTGTATCACTGCAACACAAGGTATTTATACAGCCAGAAGCAGCTTTGCACTATTCCCACTGCCTTCAGCCTCTGAAAGCTGGGGAAGGATACCTTCAGTCATCCAAGCTTTCACTGGGATCTGGCTAAGCTCTGGGCCAGTCCACTGAAGACCCAGATCCCATGTGTACCCCGAGCCCTCAGCACCAGCTCCCTCAGTGGACTCAATGACAATCACCTTCATGAGCATCAAAACAAGTCTGACAGCCCTTTCTATCCAAAGCTCCACTGCAAGGCATATCAGCATCTTGAGGGATACAAGAAATGTGAATAAATAACTGCAACGGCCTAAAAAACCCAAAGGTATAGATCACTGACAATGCTATGGCACAAATGTGATGAACACTAAAAAATAAGTCTCCTGGATTTTTAGAAATCTGGACTGTTTTAGAACACAGGCTGTAAAAAGTGACTGAAAAAGAGGGTTTTCACTTACTTTTATGAATGTTGTTTTATAATGCATAGGTTTTGTCTTTGGACACAAAACAAATGTACCTGTGTATATTTTTTCCTATTCCTAGTAGCATTTATTTAGTGGTGGTTTTATTCTCCCAATAAAGCATCCACACACTCTTCCCTAGCAGCTGTCATCCAATTTATTCATCAGAATAACAGATCTGCATTTCAACAGTCATTTGTAGACACGTTCCAGCACCAAGTTAAAATAATAACTTAATAAAACCAAACTCCAGGACAACTTGGAAAGAATATAAAGGGACAAAAATCATGCCTAGGAGCAGAAAAAAAACTTTTGCCCCAGTTTCCTGCTGGCTCAAAGCCAGATTTCCACCTCCAACTGAGCTTTTCACCAAACCGCACACCCAGGAGATGAACATTCTCCGGGTCTGCTGGAAGCTGAATACTGGACTGAGAGCTTTGTGGAGTATTTCACAGGACAAATTTTCCCAGATATCAGTACTTGCCACATGGGACAGTTTGAGCTTTTCTGGCCCTTTTTGCCCCAGCACTTCCAGAGCATTCCAGCCCCAGCTGCTGCTCCAGGCTGGCAGCCTGAGCCAACACACGGCACAAGGCAGCTCAAACCCCCCCTCCTCTGCCCGTCCTCTCACCCCACTGCCGGTCACAAGGACTGCGCCACTCCAGAGCTCAGCCACGGGCAGGGAGTGATTCAGAAGGGGCAGATAACACCTCATTTAGGTTATTTTTCTTTATCAGGCTCCCTGGAGTGACTGAACGGTGTAGAGGATGCTTGAAGCCTGGAGAGCATTGAAGAGGGTGAAAAGATTGAAGAAAAGCCACAAAAGTTTGTTTTCTCTAGGGAAAAATTTGTTGAATAATGAAGTCAATGGGGAGATGACAACACCCAACTGTTCAGATGAGGTCTGAACAGCATCTTTAATGAATAAAATATTAGCACTAGAAAGCACATTTACACTCTCCTATAACAGGGCTTATAAGCAAACCATAAACAAACTATGGCAACAAAAAGGCAACGTACTTGTAAATATTCATGACATTTTCCATTCCACTTATTTTCTTACTAAGATTATTCAAGGCCCAAATCCCTTTTTGAAGACAGTTGCATTAAAATAAAAAGGAGTAAAGGTACAAAGGTCATTCTCACCACGCACAATCCTTCTTAATTATGAATTTATTATGTGATGGTTCTTTTTATGAAAAAGGTAATGCCAGAATTAATTAGAATCCATGCACTTTAATCCATCACAAAAAATTAATTCATTGTACAAGTTCCTTTGGGATTGCCACCATCTCTAGTTTTTTTTTTAATGAGGCAGATATTTCCATATCATTGCAAACGATGACAGGAAATGCAAGCCACCATAATGAATCAGTTTATCAGGGAAGCAGCAGATAGCCTATGGATCACAGTAGGTGCAAGCTTCTGGTATAACTTGGTACAAGGACATTTCTACCTGCTCCAGAACAAATGATCACAACCAGTTTATGGCCATGGCTGGTTCAGTCTAACCCTGAACTGGACAGAATAACTACAGCAGCTACCAACACCTTATACACTCCCTAGATGATATTATAACCTCAGTAATTTTAACAGATTTACATGTATGGCTACTTTATCTTGTATAATTTGCATATCAAGTATTTTTTCTTGATAGTGCTTTTGCATTTCATTGTATTAAGCATACTGATAATCTCATGCTATAAATGATTCAATTTATCTTGTCTTGCCAGCAGCTATTTGCAAGAATGCTAGTGATATTCAGTAAAGCCACTGGTGCACTTGCATTTCATATTTAGGATTTAATTTCAAACTGAGGAAGACAACGTTGTCCTACATCAGCCAGTCACCTGGGAGCATGAGGGGTGTTTAAGGAAAAATACCATTCCACAGGTTTGTACCAATGGTGCTTTGAAAATCCTTGTGTTATGAGAATGACATGTCAGAATTTCAAAGCCCTGTGCATTCTCTGAGCGATAGCAAAGTGCACTGCTTTGACCTTTGTGAGTGTTGCAGTTTGAGTCACTGGCAAATGGTGTTTACAGCCCTAACACACTGAGCAGAGCTCTGGCGAGCAGTGCTGACACACAAAACACCTCCAAAGGGGACAGTGGGTGAAGGGGATTGATAGGAATTCCCTGGCAGTTACAAACTTCCTCTTGGATACTCAGCAAGAGAGGCAGAAGAACAGCTCCAAGCACAGCAAACCAAATAATCTGCAGATAAGTATCAAAGAATTTTATCCACAATGAAGTCATACTTCAGGGGAGCTCCACTGATTACAGCAAAGCCCACAGGTTTGAACAATTTTCAGAGGCTAGAGGCTGCAGTTAAAAGAGCTTTATCATAACAACACGACAACCACCATAACCCCAGTCATTTTCAAGCACAAAAAAAGCAACTGCAGGGTGCTTTAGCTCAGGTGGAAGCACAAGAAAGGAGGTTTGTTTGACAGAGGGTTGCTTAGAATTTTTTTTAGGGGGTGTGGTTCTTAGGTTTTGGCTGTTTGGAGTTTTTAATTTTTTTTTTGTCGGCCTTGAAACCTATTTTTAAAAAGCAAAAACCACTCTGGAACCTGATGATTGCCAAGAAAACTTCCCATCTTGGTGGTGTCAGCTGAGCCATTTCAGGGTCACAGCTGATGTCTCAAGAACTGAGACAGTGATGAAACAGTAAGACACATCACAAAATTGACTGGGGTCATGCCAAATATTTCTGGGAGAAAACATAATTTAGCATAGTTTGTTCTTAGAACACAAACCAGAAGCCAACCGTCACAATACCAGAAGAACTAATGTAACTTCTTCTAAAGTTATCAAAACTCAAAGCAGACTATTTCTGTCTGTGCTTGCATGCTGGACTCCCACATCACCTCAGCTGTGTTTGCACCTCAGAAGTGCATACTACTGCAGCCAATTTGATTTATGCATTCTCTGTTATAAACAGAAAAATAATCTGATTTTCTGGGCTGCGTATTCCAAATCTCCCACATTTTCAGAAATGCAAAAGGGAAAAAGGAGAGAGGGGGGAGCAGGATAAATGGTTAAACACAACTACTTGCTGAAGGGAGAAAAAAGCATTTTCATTAAACATTTAATTTTTGTATACTGAGCCTTTGAGGCAATTATGTTGAAAGATCATGTCCTTCCCACATGTTATACACCCAAGCAAGGCTTTCCCTTTCACAAGAAAACTGTTTTCCAAGAAAACTGCTTAACAGGCAGCTCAGCTGCTCCCTTCAGCAGAGACAATCCCCACGGCCATTAAGGCAGGGAAATATCAGATACTGAAATCCTATCAAAACAATGCAGCTTGGGAGAATAAAATTGCTTAGTGTATTTCAAGCCAGCAGTACGGAAAACAGAGGCAGATAGGGCACATCAGGGACTGCTTTTTAGGTGTTAATACACTATTTGATAATGCATGTTTCTGAATTATTCCATTAGAAACACACAGAGATGAAAATTCTTGACAGTCACCAAGACATTTCAAAGCTGCGTTTTCTTTCTTAAATAAGATAAACAAGCAAAGCCAAAGCTCTAATGAATTTATTAGAGGATAAAGCAGATTAAGTGACAATATATCATTAAAAACAACACATTTCTAATAGAACCTTGGTATTTTACAAAGACACAGTTGGGGTGTTGTTGCCTTTTGTTTTAAATACCTTGCTCTTTTACAAGTGCTTGTCCCTGCTTTACACTCTCTGGTCTGTACATAGGTGAGTGTTATTCCAGATCAAACAACGGGAGCTCCTCTTTCACTGGTTCCTAAATAAACTCCACTCCTTCCCACAAACAACTAAGAAGGTCTTTACGTGAGGAAATATGTGAGTTTAATCCTTTTTAATATTCCTCATAAGCCACTACCCCAAGTTTATTCAGCTACCTCAAGAGATTACTCAGTCCACAACACTGAAGCCCCAAGAGCGTGCAATCTTACATTGATATTTTATTGAAGACACTGTTGTTCCTTTGTGCTGGAAGAAAGGTGCAATCCAAGAGTTTAAATGTGCACAGTGCTTTAAATAATGATACTGAAGAGTCTCCTTTTCTGTCAGGCTTGTGAGTCTGTAGATCTCAAACTCCCAGCCGTGTCTGTAGCACAAATGCACTAATGAAGTTCACCACACAGCAGTTTCTGGAAAGGAGTCAAACTCCTCCATCTCACAGCTGCAGTGACGTGCTATGAACAGCATTCCAGGACCTTCTTCATCCAAGTCAGTGGAAGGATCTGGACTCACACTTTTGTATACATATATTTCACCACCAGCTGGTGTCACCATGCACCTTGAATTTATGCCACGTTATTTCATACTTATCTTGATCTCCAGCAAGACATAGGTGAAAAAAGGTTAATGTTTAGAAATAAGCACTGACACTGCACTATACATACAATCACCTGCCTAGCCTTATCTTCATATTTTTAAGGATCTGAATAAAGAAAGTTCCCAAAATTAAGACTTTTTTGCTGCCTTTGTACATTATTATTTTCACCTCATTTTGTACATTGTTTGCACCAACAGCAATCTCCACAAAAAGTCTGGCATGGAGTCTTGTGTGAAGAAAAGTTCACTTTACATACAGTTGTACCTAATGCTTATACTTGGAATCATAATTTTCTACTTCTGTGTGCACTGATCACTAACTTGTTTTTTTGTGCAAGAGAGGTAAATGAAACCATTAGGAAGGAAGATAGGTTGGTTTGTTTTCTCAAACACTCAAATCCACATGGTAAGATGAATATCCTCCTAGGATATTTAAAGAACTAGCTGGTGAAATCCTTAGAGCTATCAACAGCTTATTTGTGAGACCTCAGGAGAGATGGCTACAAAGCAAAAGGTTAAACTTAAAAGAACGGACAGTGTAGCGTGTCTATGGAAGAGGAAGAGCTGGATAGTCAGAGAGAAATAGCAGAGCAAATAATGACTGGTTTTCACTGTGTTAAAGACAACAATGACGGCCAAGAACAGCAAGCAGGATTTATCACAAAGACACATCAAGTTAAGCTAATCTGTTCCTGCAGACAGGTAACACCCTTCACAAAAATAAAATAGAAATAATCCTTTATCTACATCTTGACAAAAAAAAAAAAAAAAAAGCACAAAAAATATTAGAATAATGGCATCAGAACAGCTTCCAAGAAATGCAGTGTACAGCAGTCTGTGTACACACCAGCCTGTAGTGAAGATACTGCAATTTCCTGCCAAAGAGAAAGGCTGCACTGAAGGGGAGTCAGCAGCAATGAATCCTTTGTGTCAGTCCTATCAAGTACCATAATGGCCTGGCTGATGAACTAAGGATTTTGATTATTCAGTTTACAAACTACCAAAGCTGGAAGGGTCAGGAAATATAGTGGGAGCCTGGATAGAACTCACAGTAATTTTAAACTGGAGATGTGCTTTGGTAAACAACATATGACCAAAAGGCCCAAGACTTCAGCACAAACAATCTGCCACTGCAGTAAAACAGGCAATTTAGCATAAAGAAGTGAAAACTGAGGCAAGAAAAATCTGCTGCAGAGAACACTTTGCCTTTGTGTCCATGTTGAATGAGGACAATAGCAGCATTCCTAAATTGTGGCCAAAATCCTCAGAATAAGTAATGAAGAGTATAAAAAGACAACATAGAAGGCTACAGGAATAGCACAGGGAGTGCTATTTGATCCTGCTTCAGGGACAAGAGTGCTCTGTCAGAGGGGCCTAAAGGTCCTTCTCCAGCCCTGAAATACTTGGGTCTCATGTTTTGTTCCCTGCCATCCATCTAACATCCTTTTTCATTTCTTACATCTTCTTCCCCCTCCAGTAGCCTTCTTATTTCATCTTCAATACAAGTTTCACCACATTTGTGAATTAGCATCTTTTTCATATTAGCATATCATTTTCTAGAAGATCACCAATACTTTTCAAGTTAATCTACTCACTTCATTTATCTCTCATTATAGAATCCTTAAGCATAACACCCACTGAGTTTCCAGTCTTTTGAAAGCTCAAGCACAGCACAGCTACAAAATCCAGCCTGCTGTGATCAGTCTTCCATATGATTCACCCAATATTAAGGGTTTGGTTGCAGAAACCCAAACTTATCCTGTTGGGATTTTGTTTGGGGTTTTATTTGGCTTTGTCCCCCTCCCCTCACTACTTCTGATAGTAGCAGCTACAGATAACAGAAGTTGTTCTGAGTATCTGGAGATTGAGTGCTGCCCAGGCTTCTCAGCATCCAACCCCAAATCCTCATTTTGTCACAAGAGACTAAAACAGCAGCTTGTGACATGGGGAAGCTTAGCAGGGCATTAGCAGTAAAGAATATGGATATACCCCAAGGAGTAACAGGTAGAGAAATGTAGCTTTCAATTACAGCTCACCGGAAAACCCACAAGTGCCAATTTCATGTTTTCCAAGTATTTTACTCCCTTTCTTGTGCTCTGCTAGTTTTTGTTTAAAGCCACAAAATCATTTTGGTGTAAGACCACTTAAACAATTGTAGTTAAAAAAACCTACTAATCAGCAGTAAAACTGGTTACAGGAAAAACATACAACAGCCATAACCATAGACACAATGTTATTACCCTTTTGTCATGTTAAGAGATCATTAGCATCAATTGTCACTTTTTAACGAAGTAAAAAGCATCCTAAAAATTAGAAGGCAAATAAAATGAAAACTTGTGGTCCTGGATATCAGAACTCTATTGACCATGAGTGTACTTTTAACTGCATCTCACTATTCACTAAGTCCTTGAGAACATCTACTAATTAGACTGTCACAGTGCAAAATTGCTGAAGCAGTTCAGCAATTACAAAGTATTTTTCTTTGTTTTAAGAAAAGTCTTCAGCATTTCTAGCATCTCAGGAAGCTGAGATCAGATGCACTGAAAATCAGTCACCTAAAATACCAAGATGCTTCAAGCCTACAGAGCAGAGGAAATACTAGAGCAGATGAGTAACACAGAGACAACAGTTTAACGCTAATAAAACCACCTGAGTAGACAAAGGGAAGAGCAGGGAAAAGAGAAAGCTTCACCAAAAGGCATTCCTGATGGCTTAGCAAGTTCTGCCCAAACCATGCAGTCCCAGCATGGTCTGTGAATTCCAAAGGCTTGAACAATAGGGATCCCTGTTTGCACTGGCAAAACTGGAATTAATGGCATTACCATTATAGGGGAGCTTAATGCCCATAATCTCATGAGAATACAAAATGCTAGCCAGGTTCTTCCCCACTACTTTGTGTTTATTTATTACCAATTCAAACACCACCATGTTCAGTTCCCCAGGTTCAAACAGCTATGCAAAGACTGCAACAAGAGAATAAAGAGCATGGCATGTATTTTAGCAATCCCTATTACTGCACCCACAGCTATCTACTGTTAAGATCAAATCAATTCACCACTTTTTAGCAGTTGAGGCTTGTGAAGTATTGATCACTTTCACTGCCTACTGTACATTTAAATAATGTATCCTATGCTCAGGCCTCAGTAGAGGGCAGATCCCTTTGATACTTTATCATCTCTACAGCTATAGATTTTGCCATTACTGTATTTGCCTTGCATTGCTCTGGACTAGGATTGTGTTTTTGATTTATAGAACCAGACATGCAATTTATTCTACTGTTTGCTTCTTACAGTTGTTTAGGTGGGAGTAATATATAGAAGAAGATACTTGCCTAAGTCACTAATGTCTTCTATTGAGTCATATATATATTTCTTTAGAGAACAACAGCATTTGGCAATTTGTACGAAAAGGAAACAGTGCACACTGCAGAAACCAGCAGCACCCCCAGGATCTGCTAAGGGTCATTAGTTATAGTTTTATAGTTTATAGTCAAGACCCACAGAAGTCTTGACTGAAACTCAGAAATACTGACTTTCCTTAGGGCAACTGTCCTGCCTCTCAGAGTTTTATTAGTCCTGTTAAGGTAAGCAGCGAGACCAAAAAAAAGGCAGAAAGACATTCTGCTAAGTTTAAAATCAGGGCTGGTGTTTAGTTTGATGCTGTCATCATGTGACACGTTTTCCCATTTTCCTGCTTCCCATCTCATGAAGATTGATTTTGTTTCTACCTCCATATTAGCAGAACAAGAGCCCCAGCAGGTATGAAATTTAACTGAAAAAGCAATAGATAAGCTGGCCCTGCAGTAATAGCAAGATCACACAACATGCAGCTCTGCTCAGGCTATGGCAGAGAAGTGCCATGTGCTTGTAAATGAGGTGCATGAGAATGCCTGTTTTCAGCTCATCTTCTAATTATGGAGGTTATCTTCAGGTGCCAAATAACAGAGCAAGATGCTTGTGATTCCCCTTACTAAACTGCCTGAGCAGCTCCAAAGGACCACAGAGATCACAGTCCAGAACAAACTACTGGATTTGTGGCAAGAAAACCTTGTCAGGCTTTTCATCTGCAGAAAACAGACACTTTTGTTATTCTATAAACATTTTTGATTCTATCCAGGACAGTGGTGTTGTCAGACAGCTATCAGCTTTCCTCCTCTTAAAAAGCTCCCACAAAGCATCCCATTCCCAGCTGCAGGCATCCTACACACAGTACCTCTGGATCCTTCCCACTGGATAATCTTTGAGTTACCACAGCTATCAGCTGCAGTATTAGATCTCCTGTCAAATGGAGCACACAACTAGGAGTCCCCAAATGTAGTCCATAAAGCATAGTCCATGCTTCAATTTTTTTTTTAAATATACTTAAAAAAAAAAAAAAAAAATCACAGGAGCATTAAGTGACTGGAGTAAAAAAGGCAATGAAATGACTAAAATAATAAGAAAGGGCACCACTGAGTTTTATATTTGTATTAAGAGTCAGTTAGTTTCCTTGTCCCATAGATATTCTCACCCTCACTGATGCAAATGAAAGATGTGTTTGAAAGATGTCAAGCAAAAGACTAATGCAACTGAAAAAGCAGTATATCATTGTACAGGCAACAAACCAAACCCATGCTTAGAAATTCTTTTGCAGAGCTCCAAACACCTATACAAACAACAGTTTGCTTCATATGCCTGCAATTGATTCCTCCAAGTCCCACAGAATAAACTTTTGAAGGAGAAAAACAACATCTGGATAAGCTTCTAAAAATCAAACAAACAAAAGAAAGCCCACAGCACAGAAAAGAAACCTTTTAAAAATACATGCATGCATTTCCAAATGATGTATAGCAAGTGTCCAATAGCAAAAATCCATATGAAGTGCTCAGAGGTTCACATGTTCTCAGCATATGGCTCATTTTCAAGGAATCACAAGTGCACATCTTAAAAGCCTGGGGCTTCACAACTGTGTACCTTTTGTTGTTAATGTTTGCTCCAGTAAGTAATTCCTCTGGACACTTGCTCAAAGGAGAAAAGCACACTTGGGAAAAAGCCTCTGCAGAGCTCTCCATGTTCACAGTTGAAAAGCTCTGTTAACTCCTGCTTTAGTCAGCAAAGAACTAAAAATGTCACTATTAAAAGAAAAAATCTCTCCAGAGTTAAGAGCCCAGCTAGGGAAAGCATTCCAGTCAACCCTGCAGTGAGGACACGCTTGTTTATTTACCTATTCCGTCAAAACCAAGCGCACTCTTTTCTGCTAGGTGAAGCTGAGGGTTACTGCTTCTAAATAATCCCTCTAAGAGATATTAACAGACAAATCTCCAGGCTGCAGCCCCTTGAGGATAAACATTTTCCACTGGTACAGCTGTTTTTGTGGGCACAGGAAGGAACACACTTCTACATCACTGAACTGCTCTGGAAGAATCAATCACGACAACATTCATTTCTGTATAGTTAAGGGCATAGCCATGGAAGATCAGCAGCTAATAGATTTTTTTTTTCCTATTCATAAAGTATCTCTTAGAATCAGAATATAAAATATTTGCGGGATGTTACCAGAGAAACACAGAATTGAAGGATGAATCTCCTCTTACATCATTCATCTCGATCCAGATTTCCCCTTTCCCCACCCCAGACCAGCAGCACTCACTCAGCATCTTCAGAAGGGCCAGAAAAAAAACCAAAAACAAAAACAAACCAAAACCTAACCACACACATCTGCTAAGGTCTTGCAGCTAATTGGTGATTAGGGAATTGAGTCCAGCTGGTCCTCCACACAGGCGGGAAAATGTATTTCCAAATTATATTAGAGGGAGAGAGAAAGAATCAGTTACACCTGAAACCCGAGGCAGCAAGGCCAAAGATACACCATTAGCAGATGCATTCAACACAGCCTACACTTACAGGCAGGGACAGGAATTTGTTAGCACAACCAAGAGCACTATTATTCAGTTTATAGAACAGGTATCTATTGAATTTGGCATTTAGAGATGCAAAGCCAAGCTAAGTATAGTCATAAACACAGCTGCTCGCCTGCACTAACTTAATCACGTGCTAACATTTACTAATTAACATCACCACCACCACCTGAGTTCATTCAACATGAGCCTTCACAATTGTTACTGTGACATGAGGCAACACTGACCAGTGCCACCATGCAGTGTTCAGTAAATATCACAGGTTCATTTTCCACGGCCCAGTTTTCTGTTGCCACCCCCACGCAGCCACACACCTTGCTCAGCACTCAGATTTCAGCCCCCAGAGTGCCCAGCCACACCGGGTGCACACCTTCTGTCAGTGGTGGTGCCTCATTAAGTCACAGAAAATAGCAGCAGATGAAGTTTTAAAGTTGCAAACAGGAGGTTGCATTCCAGAGCATCTCTCCTCAAGACAGCCATGCCCTGCCCTCGTGACATGAAATGATTCTCTCTCCATAGCTCTTTCAACAAAAAGGAAACTGGGAACACTTTTTGCCTGTCTCTGCCTGTGCTGTTTCCCACAGCACTGCTCACCTCGTGGCTCACCAGCACACAAGACATAAAAACATCTTTTACAACAGAAATATTTCTGCCCCTTTGATGTTGACCTCTCAGTTGCTGTCTCAAGAGGACAGCAGTTTTTTAGAACAGAAATCACCACTTTCTTTCTCACGTGGGTACCCAGCACCAGACCAGCAGTGAGAGCCCTGCTCCTCTGACTGTTCACACTCCATCTGGGGAGACTCAGCAGGTGTGTGCCGTGAAGTGGCACCAGACCGGACCCAGTGAGTCCCCTGCCAGGAGCAGGCAAATCAACAGCCCCAGCAGGCTCAGCCTCAGCTCCTCTTTAGGACAGAGGAGGACCACCCCACCCCAAACACATTACTATTCTCAGAACAGTGCTCTACTTCAGCAAGACATCAAACAACAACTGTGAGATTACTTACGGTTCCTCCTGAAGACGTCTCAGCACACACGGCTCACCCAGCACAGCCCCTGCCCGTTAAACCCTCTGCTCCCACAGGTGCTGCCAATCCCAATCTGCTGACTGGGGAATTGGCTCCAGCGGCTGCTTCCCTGCCCTGTGCCTGGACCCCCTTCCCCCACCCTGGGGGGCACAGCAGGGTGTGGCAGCACCCTCAGAATTCACCAGCACTTTCAAAGGCTGTGACCAGAGCCAAGCAGCTCTTGCACAATATATTTAGGCACAGACAGAGCAAAAACTTGGTCTCATATCAACATTAGTCACTCACAAATTCTCACTGATGGTATAGATGTTTTCTCCTGTGGGGACTGGCAGGTGCCATGAGCCTCCAGGTTGTATTTAAATAATGCATTTAATAGCATAGATAAGATGCTTTTACTTGTGAAGATAAATAACTAACTCTGCCTATAATACAGAAATGGATTTCTCAATGCCATGTATGTATTTGTTACTCTTGCCTTCATTACCGAGTCTCATCTCTCAGATTCTGATCTGCTGAGGCCCACACACAAAAAACAAACCAAATTCAGGACTGAAGTCCAGAAGTACATCTCCTTCATTCACTGCTCAGGAATGCTCAAGAGGAACATCTCTGGATTTGGGGACTGACTTAGCCTAGTTTCCTCTGAGAAGCTCTGTTTACAGCATTCAAGTTCCCAGAATTTACTAGAAAAAAAATTTTTTTTGTACTGGGAAACATTTTTTTAAAAAAACTTCTTAGTGGAAAGCTCTTGGAGGATTGTCATAATTTTTTAAATTCTAAATAAATGTTCACAATAATTTAGTGCCTATTGATGTCAAAGTTAATTATTGCTGTATTTAAAATATGGCCTTGAGGTAGTGTTGAGACCTTTAATTTTAATCTATAAATAACATTTTAATGTCAGGTAGAATAAAGATCTAAAAATGTGTTCTGTATCAAATGGTTAATACCCCACAAAAAACTAGAATGGAGACTAGAATAGAACTACAACTCATAAAACCAAACTCACAATTCTTTTTGAACTACACTGACACAATCTCTAGTTCATCTGATATGGAATCAAGCTATCACAGAATTACTCACAAAGCTGCTCTGGTTCATGGTGGGGCTTTTATGTTTGAATTTCTTTTCGAGACTCACTCAGCTGTGCTGTATTGGATGTCAGAAAGAAAGTATTTTTCATAAGAAAAACCTTTGCCTCCTGCTGCATGATCTTGATTTTATTTATGATCTAAGAAACTCCCAACAAAACATTCATACATAAAAATTAAATAACACAAGAGTTTACAAGCCTCAGGAGTGCAAGCTTAAAATATCTAGCTCTGATTCCAAGAATCAATTCTTCCTGTAGAATACAAGGGATCTTTGTTACATTAACAAATCTGCCAAATTGATTTTTTTCACTCCTAGCCATAATTTATCATCTTCAAAAACACGAAGTCACACAGCACAGTTTAAAAAAAAAGTCCTTTTTAAAAATGGCCATACATTTTATAAAGATATTTTAAAAGATATCTTCTTCCTATTGTAGCCAAGCACAAGATGGGAGGAGAACCATCCTACAAAATCAATTGTGAAAGCAATTAAATTGTGCTGTGGATGTAAGGCTAAAATCTCACACAAAAAGCCCAGAATATGAGGCTCACATGGACAGCAAAGTAAGGCCAGGAGAGAACATTTACTGTCCTGCTTTGCTGTGACACAGGAACAACTTGGCTGTCCCTGGGCCCAAGGCAGGGCACGTGCTGCTGCTCCCAAAGCCATCCATAGGGATTTGGGCATTCTGCAGCACTGTGCACGATTCTGGCACCCCCAGGACGGGACATGCACAGCCAGGGGCTTTCGCTGCAAGGACCAGACTGTCCCCAAGGCATCAGTGACCTTGAGCACGCTTCTCCAGCAGCTCCAGCCATCAGCAGTCTGAAGACTTCAGTTCACCTTTCCAGGCACGTGTGGTCATGGTGTTGTACAGTAAACCCCTGGAGTTCCAAACACCTTTGTCCTGTACTTGGGAGGGAGAACTGACCACAGGTGATGCAGCAACTGCACCTGAACCTTGCACTTCCCCCTGGAGGCTATCAGATGGTCTTTCCTCCACAAGCTGGTTTGCCCACACAGCAGGTATTTTTAATTTGCTTAGGCAATCATCAGGATTTAATGACCTCTCTGTTCTCAGCCCCATATCATACCTCACATGGACTTCTAGCATTTTTCAGATAAAAGCAATGAAAGACAGCTAAAAACTACAAGTGCAGCAAAATTATATAGGGTTCATAATCTCACCTAGAGCTAAGAGGTAGTGCAAAGCCCTGTGACCCCAAATACCACTCCTCCATCCAGACAGGTTCACTTCTGACCCTCCAGACAAACCAGCGAGAGAAGGGGGGTAACAAACCAACCACAATACTGATATGTAATTATGTCCCCTTGAAGTATTTCCAGCATGTTTCCTCTTAACTGTCATGGATTATAGAGAAACTACACAAAAATACAGCTGAGATATTGGGGAATCCAGCAGTACCCATACAGCTTTCAGTATAAATCACCAATTTTCTCCCCCATGTGTTTTGACATTACTCAGTATGATGCAGTATTAATTAGGACAATGTACAATGGTATCAGTAGCTCATTCATCAGCTGCAGTATTTAATTTGAATATAGTTACCATCTCTAGTTCTGAATAGAAATGAAATTTCCAATTCAATATGTTTGGCCACTAGGAAAAGGAAAGCCAAGGAAAGCCAAAAAAAAGCCTCCTGAGCTTTTCTGAGTATTTTGCTGAGTAGAAATACAATGCTTGCTGCTCAAACCATTCATACATACCTGATGTATCTAATGGAGAAATGCAGGAACATTTTAAAGGTTATGTATCTTTTGATAATCCCAATTTTGACAAAAATGCAATCAATACAGTTGATGCTTTAAGAATCACAGTGGCTAAAAATATCTTTCTGTCATGATGTGTTGGTTTTGACATTAGGAAACCATAACTATAAAATCTGTATTTATGTGCAGCCAGAATGGACTGATTTAGAGCTTCCTTTTCTCCAAGACAACCTAATTTATATTTTAATTTGCTGGAGGTAATTGATTATCATGGAGTAAATGCATTGTACTGAAAACTCTATTAAATCACTGACTTAATGGGAACAGCATTTTTTTTTCTCTCTTTTTGGATAAAATGTAACCTTTGTAAGCATTTTAAAACTAATGCATCAGGCTCTAAATATTTTATGGTCTGTATTAAGCACTGTTTGGGGTTCATGTCCCCTTAGACTCCAGCCCAGTACATTATATCATACAAAGCAATTTGCCCAGAGTAATGAGTTCTGTAGTAGTTTCATGAAGACCATTATCAAATTGCTGCTGCTGCAGGCAAGCTTTTGATCTGATATAAAGTATAGTGGGGAGGAGGCTGCTCATCCTGTTCCTACTGTAACTAGCAAAGACATGAATATCCTCTAACTAATAGGTGCTGCTGGTACATGGTCCAGAGAAACCAATCCAAATTTACAGACCAGAGTGGATAAACTCATCTTTTTAAATACTCAATATCAATATAGCTGTAAAGTGTAATCTAGTAGATAATTAGACAAAAAATCAAGGGAAATTGATGAAGTGTCAGGGAAATATAAAAATCTGTGCATTTCCAGCAACAAATTCCCTCAAACTGAAGACCAGAACTAAATGAATAAAACCTGGGAAATTAAATCAGGTGATATCTGTTTTTTTAACCTTGTGCCTCTATATATGTGTAGTGCTTGCTTATACTGTTCACATTTACCAGAGTAATTTTTATTTTATGAGGAGTATATTTTTTTCCCTGGAAGTAGTTGTCCAGGGTTTTTAGCTGCTTGGGTTTAGATATACCTAAGATACATTCAGTTGAAAAAGTTCAGATTTTTCTGAGCATTGAGACATTATAAAATTCAGGAATTCTTTTTCTAGCAGATGGCCCCTTCTCTTATAAAAAAATATCTGCTCAGGTAATGAATAAAAACAAAACCAACAACCACTTAAGGTGCTTTTTTCTCCAATTTTTTAAAGTTAAGAATATACTACTTTTAAGTAGTATATTCTGTACCAACATTTTGTATAGCATATGTACACATATTCTCTGTACACAATAAATTCAAACCATCCCTGAGTAAAACATTACTGACAGTGGGGTTACATGATAACTCGTGCATAAGCTCACTTGTGAAACTCCATAGACACGAGACCGAAACCCTAAAACCCTTGACCTCCATCCCTGCTGGCCATGCCTCACGGCTCATGGACTGGTTTTGTGGCCAGGTTCTAATGGAAGGGACAGGAACCTTTCATAGGAGGAGAAGTGAAAATCTTGAGACAGCATCATAAAATGGATTCCAGTTAATATCAGTGGAGCTGATATCATCATTTTACAGCCCTGGTATAGAGCCAGCTGTAGCATGAATTAGATAAAGAGAAGCTGTACCTGATCTTTGGTCTTATGGGCCCCTTTCTTTCTCACCCTGCCTGCAATGGAAAAGGCTTCAAAGCAATGGCTCCAACACGTGCCTTACCTTGTGCCCTGCTGCATCCTTTTTTCTCACCAGAAGCAGGGTAGTTCTGGGTTTAGTGACCAGCTGTACTCTAACATGCTTCTGGAAAACATGGTCATTTTTTGAAGAAAGCAGCTACAAGGCAAATAATGATGACAGCAAATTTCCGGGCAGTTTTGAGAATCCATGCTCCCTGGTTCTAACTTCCCCACATCAGGTGAAAAACCTCACTTTATTTAACTTCAGATTCAAAAACTGAACTCTCTTGAACCAGATGGCAAATGTCCACTGCAAATTAAGCACACTGCTCCTGTTATTTTTTAGCAGATGTCACGAGCCTAATTTCCTGTACACCATCCTGATAATTTAACCCTTCTTGTCTAAGAAGAGAATTATTTAGAAAAAGAATATTCCTTGGAGAAGAACTGATAGCTATAGGACTAATGCAATCTGTAAAGCAGAAAGACTTCTGCACCTTATCAACTCCTTCACCCTACACTGTCTCAGATACCTTTGTGGGTATATATATATATATATGTATATATGTATTTATTGCAAAAAAGCAGGTGTGATGCAGCCTGCTCTAGCAGAGCTCTGCATTGTGACATCAGTGCTCTGGATGTCAGCAGTGGCTGATTCACCATAACCTGGTTTATAAACAAATCCACAAAGGTGGATTTGTGGCTGCAGCACCGCAATCTGCAGGCAGGGCTGAAAGAGCCTTCTCCAAGCACAGCCTGACTCATTCAGAAAGAGATTTGTTAATGTACTGGTCAATCTAAGCTGTCCCAATAGATCTCCTCTGAAAGAACTGAACTGACTGAACCCAGAAAACTACAAAAATTGTATCTGTTTATTATTTTTTAAATCCTATGATTTTTTTAATCCAGCCTTATTTTAATTCCTGACTCTGTCGAGCATATCTGACAACAGCAGTTAAATAGGAATAAAAGCAGGGCAGCATTCAGTTCACCCTGATAAATGCAGAACATTAGGGTTTTCTGGGGCTCAGGAGTCATTAAGCCTGGAAATACATCATGTTCACATGCCCTGAAAAATCCAGTCTACAGAGAGTTTTGCTAAGATTCAGAAACAGATTCCATTTGAGTTAAAAGCCATTTGTTCACTAAAATTAAAAAACAAGCACAGTAAATCTCAACACCAATGCCAGATTTGTACTCCGCAGTTACCAGTGTTTGTTCTGTATTAACATCTGTCTTGATGGTTGTGTTCCTAGATACATTAGATCCCAGACAGCCTTTCATACATTGAAACAAAGAGAGCATTATTGCTGCTGAATTTATGCAGTGTAATTACTTGTTATCCCATTCACAAATCTTGCTTTGCTGTCATATTTGTCAGGCCTGCCCAAGTGCTGGAACACCAAACACTACAAGGAAAAATGGCAAGATGTGCTAGTCCAAAACTACTGCTTGCTATGACTGAAGACATATTCACTACTCATTTATCTGGTTTATGTACTAAATCTGCTCTATCTTGACTGGCTATTTATTTGCATGATTTCCCCATGACACAGTCATCAAGTGGACAGAAGTAATTAATACAGTAAGAATATATGGCAATGAAGCCCCTCGGAAAGGCAAGAGGGAGAAATTCACATGGGTATTAAACGTCTGAGAGGAGGAAAAACAGACAGATGCATTAATTTTGATACATATTTGTCATATGTTGCTGCTGGTCTTATCAGTTGTGTCCTTTGATATAACTATGTCTCTAAAGAGCAAGCTGGGAATCTTGTGCTGGTAGCTGTATTATGTAAGAGTACTGTCAGAGTAACTCTGGAAATATCTTTTATTTTGGAAAAAAAGAAGGGAAAAAAGGGGATAAGTTTATGGCTTGGTTCAGGAATTCTCCTCTGGAGGCATGACATAGTGCTTAAAATAGTGGGACCCCTTGCTTGGAGGTATCTCTTAGTAAGAAAGAGCTGTAGATAAAAATTGCAATGCTAGAAACACTACCCTAGAGAAAGTTATAACACAGTGATAAAAGACTGAGATGCATTTCTGCAACAAAAGAAAAATTCTACCATGGCATTAAACCAGTGCCATTATAAATCTAGGAACATTTGTGCCCTAAAGACCGATGCTACTACAGCACCACATACCAACACAACTGTGGAAATCCAGACATGACAGCAGAAATAGAATATCCTGAAAAAGAATTCCCCCACTGAAAGGTAATGAAGATCTCTGCCATTTTGCAATTATTACTGCAACCCTCACCATCAGTGTTTTGAAGGTTGCTTTGTTCCATACCATGCTTGTCAGTGAGGTATTTCAACACTTTCCACATCATTCTGTGGTTCAGTAAGATGTGTTATCCCTTTATTGTAGCAGTTTTAGAAACCCATTCCTCCTGAATGACAGGGGAAAGGCTAGCTTGCTCCTCTACTAGGAGAAGGCTCAGGAGGAGCGATGAATCCACAGGTCATGATGACTTACACGAGAAGTTAGCCAAGGAAGCTACCTTGATATCAGAACTAATGGTATCATTCCTTCTCTCTAGACTGAGATGGTATCTGCAGAAAGATTTGACCACAAGCAAGAAATTCATCATTTTATCACATAACACCAGTACGTCTCCCTCCTTTATCAACCAACGACGGGTTCCTGGAAATGAGAAGAATAATGTAGGACAAAAGTTAAATTCATTCACTTGAAATATGTTTAAAAACCTATCTTAATTAGGAAAGTATAGTAATTGTGTAAAAGAAATAAATTTGATAGCATCCTTTTGTACTTTTGATAGCATGTCTGAAATCTTGTCTGCTCTATTGGTATCTGTTGGTCAAGAAAAAATTAATATTCTCTCTTTTCCCAACTTTATTCCATTACATCAATTCAATTAATAAAGTGGAACTATATTTTAATTTTATATTAACCTTATGGGCATACTTGACCCAAGGTTCACAGGCTTGTGAAATGTAGATCTCTTGACACGGGATGATTCCTTGGGATGAGTTTGTGTGCGTGACTGTGGATGACCATAATGAAAAGATGCAAAAGGTTATCTTGAAAAGAGACTGACTGTCCCAAGTCTAAGTAGGTATCCATGTTCTAACATTTTAAGCAATACAGTTACCATTTGATAAGGACAAACTCTAATTTTTTTAATCTGACATGCAATAATGGATCATTCTTGCTCAGCTGTGTATTTGCAGTCATACCTTCAAGGGCAATAATTACACCTCTAGGTGCCTACATCTTCATCAGCCTGTATGCAGGTATTTGAACAGCACCCACATGAGCCTAATCTCTGCTTTGATTCCTCATGCTCCAGTCCATTGCTGATTTATGCAGCACAGACACAGTGCCACCTCATTGTCTGAGGCTGCAGAAACACTTCTCAGGCATACAACTCCCCTACCCCACTGTCACCTGGGCAAACCCATCCAGACCAGTGTGGAGCTACACTCCCATTTTAACCTCAGTGTGTATATGACCCAAACAACTCCTCTAGGATACACACAAATTTATATTCTTTACCTTTCAGTTCATTCTGAGAACTTCAAGAGAAGAAGGGAATACATAGGATACTAAGAATTAGTGGCAGTTTAATTAATGAGAAACTATCAAATAGATGTGGCAATTACAATGCTCTCTGGGAGAAGGAGTTTAATGGGACAATCCAAAGTACATCCAGGGTGTTTAATCCCTTGGAACTCATTTTACATCTGCTTTATTACAATTGAAATGTGAAGACTTAAGCATTTGTCTTGCTTTCATTGTTCAAGAAATAGAGCTTATAATTATCTCTATAAAGTAGGAAAGTATTTAAATACTTTGCATTGTATGTATAGCAACAGGGTACAGTTCACAATGCAAATCCTGCAGGAGCATAAAATGCAGGCAGATCAAAAGGAAAATTATGAAGTAATTTCACAACTGAGATGTGGTAAAGTATTATATATAAAAACTTGTGCTCTTAAAAATAAATATTGCTTTCCTGTCTAGAGAAAAAAAACAAAAAACAAAAAAAACCTGCCTCCTCAGTTTCAGGGAAACCAGCAGTCCTTGCCAGCAGAATAAATCAGACAGTAGGAGACAAAAACTATTATAGTTTCACTGTGTGAAAAAGTGACCTCGTTGGAATTGGCTTTAGCATTGTGGATGAATGCCCGATGGCTCAAGACAGATCCAGTTTAGTCAACCTTATCTTCTTCAGTGGGAGAGGTTATGAAATGCTCTACTGATAGGGGCAGCACTGCAAGGTCAAAAGCACATGCTGCCATGTCCCAGGAACTGCAATTTTTAATGCAAACAAAATAGGAGGAATAAAGGTATTATGTCAGCTATCGAGCAGGTAGGGACAGTTATATAAGAGAAGGATGGGGGGAAAGAACAAAGGAAACGAAAATTATTGATTCAGCTTTTTTTCAGCTATTGAAATCAAGAGAGCATGGATTCATGCCCCAAATGTTTCATGTAGTATTTTGGCTCCTGAAGTTTTTTCACCTGGTCTACCTCTTAGAGCCTTTTCAGAAGCCATCACAGATGACTGTGTTCAGTACAGTGCATTCACCCACACTGCTTCAGCTCCTCTCCTCTGTTATTTGCTGGACTGGCACTGTAAATCAGGCATGACCAAAGTAGCTAAAGACTAATGGACTGGCTGCCAAGATACACCTGTGTGCCTTCAGATGCTAAAGTCTGCAGAGGAAATTCTTTTCACTGGTACCATCTGTATCCTTATGGAAAGTGGTATGACAACCAAGCTAAACTAGTGCCTTTCTCATTTTTAGCACTCTCCCTGCCCAGTGCCTACTGAATCACAGCCCAGCACATCATTTGGAGTATTATTAACTGCATTAAGAGAAAACGTAAATTGAAAGAATTGTCATGAATGGTATTTCTAATCCTCTAATAAAACACTGGAAAAATAAAATCTATTCCATCATAATGAGGAGAGAAATTAAGTTACTTCAATCACATAACCCCAAGTTTAATGAAGACACCAAATGTGATGTAACAGCAAAACACATATATTCTTTGGTAGAAAACTTTGTTCTGTCCTTATTGACAGAAATCTGCACCAACTTTGGCATAATGGAATTCTCTTTGACAGCTACAGTGTTCTCCCACCATTTGGAGGGGCTTGGTGCATCTAAAAGCAAGGGCCCCTTTTTTCAGAACCCTCACAATCCTAAAGCACTCTCTGCTCAAATCATCTACATGCCCTCAGACTTCCCAGGAATGAAGCTTGTGCACTGAATTTGCTCAGAGCAGGTTACTCTGCCTTGTCTTTCTTGACAGTTTACAAGGAGAAATGGGTATTTGAAATTTGAGAGCAGCACACGTGGAAACATAACTGTAGAGAAAAGTTGAACATGCTTCAGTGAATTTTTATGTGCCATGTTATCTACGTGACTTTCCTGGAATTCTTATCTAAGGCCACCCCAAGGACTTGTCACTGCCTGTTATGAAGGAAAAGACAATCTGAATCACAACACAGGAGAACAGAACATTTCTAAAAAGAAACCAGTCTAGCAGGAATTCAGTCAGCCATCCTCCTCTAAAAAATACCAATTTTGAATTCAGTGCAGCCAGACATGCACACTAGCCTCAGGCTTGACAATCTGTCAGAAAACAATGCTAGTCTCCCATGCCATTTTGCATTTGGAATGTGAAATAAATCTTGAAATGGTTTTTCAGGCCTGAAAAAGCTATTTGTGTTCTAAAGCTTCTAAAAAGATAGGCAGATTACATTACTGATAACATTTGTCTGGAAGAAAGCAACTGGATAGGTACTGGGCTCCAGGGAAGAACTGCACTCCAGAAATGCTTAAGAGCACTGGGAACCCTCCTGCACTGGCCTCCTGGGGTATAACCTAAAGCCTGACTTCTCAGCTCTCGTGGTACTTCCTATCTCCAAAACTACCTAATCCTTACAGCATCACAGTGAAGTTCTGTTATCTCCACGTCCCAATGAAATTGAGTTGCCTCACTCAGAGGTATGACTCGATTATGAGCCTGTAATCCCTGGCTCTCAGCATCTCCTTCCCTCTGGCAAGGGTTTGCTTCTCTCCTGCTTGAGCCTGGCTGCTTGAGCAGACTTAGATCTTTGGAAAATGTTGCTCAGTGATAACATGACCAGGTTACATTGAGGCGTAAGTAAGGCGAGTGAGAGGAGAAAGACATTTATTATGCAGCAGAGTCATAAACAATTTATTCAGTAACTAATCCTACCTCCTTTTTGATAGAGCATATGAAAGGTTCCTCAAAATAAATCATCCTGATGCTAAAACCTTGCTTTCTTGTTTGGAGGCTTTATTTCCCTGGACTATGTCCAGCAGTCTACGCCAGCAGGCAGAATATCAGCAGCACACAGGAGCAGTGAAGGTAGGCTGGAAAGCAAACTGCAAAGTGAAATGTGACTTCAGATTAATATTGGGTCTGTTCCTTCAGGGTCTAAATACTTCTTTATGTTCTCTCAAGCACCCCAGCCAATATGTACTGTCTAACACCACTCACAGATTTCAAGAAAACAAATTCATGAATGTAAACGTGGCAAGAGCAGAGCTGTGAAAATATTTTGCATTTACAATGAACAGCAGAAAATATTTTGGAAACATTGTACCGATAGACAAGCAACAAAGAAAGCTGCTGCTCCTAAGGAGAAGATATAAATCTCTGCACAAATTGCAGAAGGCAATGTTTGGATGTAAGCACAGTACCATTTCCCAAACTGAAGTTCTATAGATTGCCATATAGACAAAACCGAGATTCTTAATCCAGAATTGTCTGTACATGATCCCTGTGTGCACAAAAACATTTACTTAAACAAAACCCCAATTTTTTATGTTCTTTGTCATGATCATGTTATCTGTTGCTACAAAACAAAGCCTTCACAAATGACATTTGCAGTATTACCCTTAGAATGATCTATACATGAACAGAAAATAACCTACCAAAAATACCTTCAAATTACGTATTTTTCTTTCACTTCTACTGTAACATCTCTAAAGTTATCAAAAAAAGATGTTAACAAAACTCTATATGTTGTCAATCATAAATTATGGCTTCTTCTTTGCTCGTTTGTTTTAAATTAACACACATTTTAAAAGACAGATAAATGATACTTTCTGGATTTTCTAGATGCCTTTTTCTGTCTACATTTTTTGCAGTAACTTCTAAGTTATTTCTTTCTTCCTCAGTCAGTAAAAAATTAAATATTAAAAGGACAGTCAGAAGATATTTGGGCATCGAATCCAAAAGGACCCAGGCTGCATCAGAAGAATTTAGTGGTTTAAAACCCCATAGCTGCACCTAAGGAAATGCTAGGAATAGCACAACCTACTTCTTTGTGTCCCTTTCTCCTCCCTGTTCCTATGGCCTGGCTCCTGTCCATAGCCTGCACTGCTCCCACCCGCCCTGCAGTCCAGCCCACGCCCTCTCCTTTGCAGCACTATTTCTGTTCTTGCTTCCTTCACATCCTGCTGGTATTTCCTTCCACAGGATCCTTGGGGTTCCTCTTCAGCACTGTTTTCTGTCTTGTCACCCATCATATCCTTTATTTTCTATTCTTATCTACCCTTTCCTTCACCAGCAGGTTACTCTATCTTCTCTTGCCATTCCTTCACATTCAGCTCAGGCAGGTGTCTCCTGTTGCCTCCAGACTGTCAGCCCAGCACAGACACGGTCTACCCTCAGGTGCTGTGCCAGCCAATAAATTTGGATAAAGCAGCATAGAGTTGCCTTCCTGATAACTTTCTCCTGCACATTGGAGCATTTTTATTGTCTCTCAGTCCTGGGATGCTGTAGTGCAAACCCATCAGCAGGACTGGTGCTAGCCACATTCAGTAAAGACAAAATATTCCAAGAGTCTGGGTAGCAGCTGTTAACAAACTTGTATGGATCATGTATGGAATGTCCCAGAACTTTAAAGCTTGTCTAAATTCTCCAGAGAGGTTTCCCAGGACGTATCCCTGCTTGCTGACTTCGCGTTCCTCAAATCTAAAATTGCTTTTCAGGAAAAATGTTTCATTGTCTTCGGGAGTTCTTTTTTGGGGACGTATAACTTACAAACATTTCTGTGTATCACGGGGAATGCTGGGAAAGCTTCACTCTCCCCACTCCTGTTGCTTTCAGCCGGATGGATCTTTGCCCATCCACCGCTTGCTTCACTTCCCAGGATTTGACACTTCAGTGCTTTTTCCAAAAGGACCAATCAGACAGGCTTTTAGGATCATAGAATCACAGAATAAGCTGAGTTAGAAGAGACCCATCAGGATCATGGAGCCCACCTCCTGGCCCTGCACAGGACACCCCATGTGCCTGAGAGCATTGTCCAAACGCTTCTTGGGCTCTGCCAGGCTTGGAGCTGTGCCCACTGCCCTGGGGAGCCTGTTCAGTGCCCAAACACCCTGCGGGTGAAAAACTTTTCCCTGATATTTAACCTATTTAATTGTTACTGCAATGCCTTATCAGCCCTTGGAAAATGAAGTTCTTATTCACCCAGAGCTAAACCGCTACAAAAGAATCTAAGAGCAGCAAAATCTCACTTTGAGAAAGAAAAAAACTAGAGAAAGGAATAAGTAACACCTCCTGCATCCACCAGGTCAAGCACATCATTTCTAATCATTCAAATGCAAACCATAAAATGCCACATTAGAAGTCAGAGCAGTATCAACACACCTTCCTTACACCTGACACCATGCAAATCCACCAGCAAGGCAGACATGCCTGTCATTTGTACACCGTCTCTGGAGGCTCCAGGAGTCTGGATCTGCACATCAGAAGCAGATTTATTGGACTGTGACTATGTGCTCTGCACAGTAAGAACCAATGAATCTTGTGTTGGATTGATTAAAATTGTAATTGTACAATCTCTGTGATCCAAAGAACAAGGAGTCATTTTTCACAGAGAAACACTTAGCAATTGGACAGACTCAAAATCTCTGCCTCATGGCATTTGTAGCTGTTCTTTACATTGCCACATAAATCAAAGGCATGTATTTTGACCCTTCTACACATAATGCAGCCAAATAGGAAGCAACACAACACAAAAAAACATTGCTAGTTGAATTCAGAACTGCTTTTCAGAAAGAAAAACAATGGAGGATATAAACCTCTTACCATTGCAGAAAATTTGATGCTATCTTCGTAATAAAAAGTACAAATAATAGACAATTAACAATTAAGTAGCATAAATTGAACCAATATTCCATTTTTACTACTACATATAAAGAGGATGAGAGAAAAGAAAATGCAGACAGAAATAGAACTATGAGGTTAATTTTGAAGTTAGAAGGAGGGGAGAAAGAAACCTGAATAACCCTCACTTACTTGTTTCTGTTTCTGTAAAAGCTGTTCTCAAGGCCAAGAACTGAAAACCCTTGATCTACATACCCAATAATGTTTTTAGGCAATCAAAACCGAAACAGTTTTGAAAGGCAGGTTAGAGTGTGCTTTGTCATCCATTATTGTTATGGAGAAACATAAACCATGTAAACACATAACCTGTGAAATACCGAAATTTCTGCTAGACCTTTCAGGAATTCTATAGCTCCTGGGCTAAGAAGTAGGTGCCAAAGAACTTGTGTTGCAGCCTTCAGCAGGTGCAGCTGCTGCTGAGTGGCACCTGCCCAGGTTTTCCTCTCCCCAGCTCATTCATTCTCCGAGGAATCGCTTGCACAGGCATCACAGTCCTCCATTTTGAGTCATCCTCAGCAAAGGCACTTGCACAGCTCCTCACACGTCTTGTCAGAAGTGATGAGAGCAGATAAAAATTGTATCTTGTTTACCAGAATTAATATGTTTACAGCAGGTGATGCCACAGTTCTACCCAATTAGTGTTAGTACCCATTTTCCAGTGAAAACCAGAATGGCTGTATTTAATCACTACCTCTTATTTCACATTATTTGTTTAGATTTAGACGCAAATGAATGTAAATCAGGTGTGTTTTCATAGCACAATAACTTAAAAGCACAGAGATCTGACCATTCAGAAGCACAAAACTCAAACCCAACAAAGCAAAATATTTTAGCTAATCTGCAATCTAAAATCAAAAATTTACTTTCAATCCACTCTTAATAACTTCAGGATGCACGTGATCAGCGTAAGTACTTGGTGCACAAGGGAGAGTCAGTCAATACAGCCAGTATTAGAGAGGGAAACCCATGCACAGCCTCTGCCCAGGAGCCCAGTGTCAGACCCCAGTCTCCAAGACTTCAGTTGTCAAGACCAGTGTATTTTAAACTCTGTAGAAATGGTAAAGGAAGGGATCATCATGGCCCATGGCATCCTTTTTCTTTGAAAGTCTGTGGAACCGCTGCTTCTACTTAGATAAGTCAAACCTCAGAGCAAAATCAAGACTTCAAACTTGACCTTGACAGATTCTGAAGTATTAAAAACCTGTGTTCAAAAGCCTTTCCTACAAGGTTTACTAGTTTTGTACCTCAGCCCAAGTGAGTTGAAGATACAGTTCAATTTTTCATTTCTCTTGAGAGCCCTTCCATGTAGTGGAAGAAAAGAGCTACTGCATTCCTAAATCACTGAATCAATGCCAAGGCCCTGTGTTTATTTGATAATCTTTGATAGCCTGTAAAAAACATTTCTTGAGATAAATGTATCAACATGACTGGGGTTCTGTAGCTTTTTATCAGAGACAGCTACTCCAGAAGAAGTAGAGACAAAGGCATCCTTAGCTTATTAAACATTTGTATTAGTGACGTGTTTTCTTCATTTGAAGCCTTCTCCTCTTAGGTCACTGAGAATTGGGATCAGACTTGTCCTGCCTGGGGTTTGAACAAGGTTTGTTCCAGAATGTGTTGGTCTGGCTGCTGGCATTGGCTAGTAACTTTCTTTGCCAAAGTGACACAAGGCAGCCCCTGTTCCAGGAGTCCATTCCTAGGACAGTCAGGAGGGCTGCAGGGACAATCAAGGGCTGGCTGTCCTATAGCTACCAGAAGATAAGGACAGGCTGTAATTATAAAATAAAGCAACAGGCCATGAAAGACTATAGCCAGCCAAACAGGCGTTTGTTTTTCCTCATAAATATGTAGGAGCTGTTTCCTTCTACTCTTTCAGCTAATGGCCATAGGAATTCTGCCAGTTTGCTGTGTCAGGTATGTCAGTGCTCATTTGACTTTCCTAATCAGGCTTTTCCTAGTAACATTTACCAGAAATATACTAAAAAACAATTAAACCCTAGATCCTTTATCATCTGTTGCAACTCCAAAAGTTTTCAGACTGCTGTGACAAAATGTTTATTAACACATTCACTGCTTTAAAGGTGAATGGTCAGTATTTCAACACACACAAATGGACCAGTAGAAAAAGCTATGATGAGTTTGTACCAGCCTCCAGTGCTGACATTCACTGCTGTCCTTTCAGATGTCACTGCAGTTGACTGCTGGCTATACTTTCACCTCTGCTTCCTGAGAACGACTTGAGAACAGAAAGGTCACTGCTGGCTTTCTTTCACATCAATAAAAGCAAAACCTAATTTAACAGCAGAGAGGAAATATGATAATAAGAAACACCATCTCACAGTCTCCTCCCTGTGCACCCCTGGAAGGCTGCAGGAGGAATGGAGCCCCAGGAAGAGACTGCTTCATCTTTGCAGAACACTGGTTTTGTTAGCAAATCACCACCAGCATCCCCTTCTAGTGAAAAGTTTTCCATGCAGCATTTGGCAAAGTCAGTCATATACAGGGCATTGTGGAGTTCCAGAGGCTTTTCCCAGAACGACTCCACAAAAATCCCATCTGCGCAGGTCCAGCCCTCTATGCCCAATTCTCAGGAACTACTTGTACAGATAGGAAATGTGACAGCAGCTGGACTTTTCATGTAGGACTTTTCTTTTTCTTTCCCCTTTTCTCCTTTTTTTTTTCTTTTTTTTGTTTTTCTGCTTTTTTACCACTCAAGAGAAATGCAAGTGAGTCCTAAACTACTGTCAAGAATCCATGAGAGGAAATAAAGTGCAAAGCAATTTAAAGTGAGCATCAATCATTTGGTTGAATGCCCAGAGTCAATCTGTGCTCAATCTTCCCTGAGGTACATTTAAATACGATATGAGGAAGAGGGACGGTGGGAATGTGTGTGAGAAAGGGCAAAGTGCCTGCAGTGAGGGGAAAGCAGGAGGGAAAGCGAGGAGCAGCATGAGGAGCAGTGTGAGGAACAGTAGGAGGAACTGTGTGAGGAATTGGGCAACTTTGAGCACCAAGGCTGGACAAGGGGGTGGGCAAGGAGCTCCAGGGGCTGGAGCAGGGATTGCCCTGCAGCCTGTGGGGAGACCACAGTGGAGCAGACACCCCACTGCAGCCCATGGACAGCCCCACAGGACGTGGATAGCTCCCAAAGGAGCTGTGCTGTGTGGACAGGACTTCCACTAAAGCAAGGAAAAAGTGTGAGGAGAGGGGGGCAGTGAGGAACTGCTACAGACTGACCACAGCCCCACAGCCCCTGCCTGGTTTGGGGGCAGAGCATCACCCTGACTATGGTCTCTACATCCATTTGTCATTCCCATTGCTATCAGAGAAAGAATTGGACAATTATCACAGGAAAAATCCTGCCCACAAACAAGTCTAGATAATAGTAATACAAATCACCAGTTCTTGTGAAATTGAATCTCCCTTTATAGGCAAATACAGTGAAGGAAAATGTGATAAGCATCATCTTCGATGTAACTTACATTTAGTTAATTTTAAAAGGCCTAATAACTTTGAAGGAGAATTAGATCTAAAATACACTTCTTTCAAGCAGTTTCTACACCACTAAAAGAAAGTATTGGTTTTTCTGCTCAATAAAAGCATGTGCAGGTACACATACTCCAGGACTCAATAAAATGAAGCATAAATTATACTCAGAAGTTGTACAGAATATGCAAAAGATACATCCTATCTCTACCTGTTCATTGCATTTTACTGCCAAAGTAGAATTTTGGCAAAAATAAGATTTTTGCAATAGCCTTCAAGTTTTAACAGAAGACACTAGTTCTAGATTTTTCTACATCCTCTGACTTACACGCTAATTAAAGTGACTGCCCTTGCCCAACGTGTACAAGCCAAAATAAATCTGATCATGCTGAAATCTCTAACACATAGTGCAGCCCCTTCAGACCACTGCATTTCAAGGATCCATTTTGACAATTCTGGATTGGTTCTGGCAGCATTTCTTTGAAATCCACATTTGGCACTTCCCACTCAGGGCGAAAGAAACAGCTTTAAGCTTCTGGACTGCATTCCAGTACATGATCTTTTCCTTGGAATTGCTGGTTAGCACAAAGCAATGCCTGTCTGCTGTTTTCACAATACGGTCTTATGAGCCAGAGATGGCCATATTTCCAGAGATGCACCGTGTAAATTATGGAATTATGTGCATTCTGAACTACTTTGGCATAGAATCATACATTTAAGTTCATTAAGCAGAAGGGTGGATAAATGCACTGAATTTCAGTATAAGCATTTGTTCAAATAATTTTTAACACCAGTTGGAAATTCAGTCTTTAATGGCCATAAGATAGGCAGCCCAAGAAATGTACTGCAAAAATTAGAGACTTTTGGAATGGTACTGGAGACAGAGCACTGGTAGGAGGAGGCAGGTGAGTGCTGTGAGGGGTTGCTGGGCACTCAGCATCAATTCTGACACACAGCCAGTGGCACCACCCTGGTGGACAAGACATAAACATCAGTTTGGAGCCACCAACACATAATTATATATCCCAGAGGCATGGCTTACTGTACCTTTTGGAGTAATTACATCTTATCCACTGAAAATACCTACTAGTAGTTGAAATTGGATAGAATATGCCCCTCATTCCACCCCATTAGTGGGTAATGTGGCCTTGCCTGACTAGCCAGTGTTTTATTCTGGCCAGAAGTAGCTCATTACTGTACAAAAGCACTTTTGTAGCTTAAGTCATGTGTATATTCCTATCCTACAACAATAAACTACAAGAGGCAAGAAGAAAGGAGAGTGGGATTATGAACTATTTCACACACAATAAAACCACTTATGTAAAAAAGTATTTGTGATGTGCAAAACCAGGAAAGGGTTTATATACACAGAATATCATTATTATTGCCTGTAAGTACTCAAATTTGACTGTTTCACCTCTAGATGTCAAGGACAATAGTTAATTTGTACAAAGTAGATAAATGAGGTGGAAACTAATCAGAAGAGGTTTGTTTATCTGTTCTTTGATGATATATTACACTACAATAATAAGACAGTAAGTGTGTGTTCTATCTGATTGAGAATAACTTCCAACATCATTTCTCATTTTTACATATCAGATCTGAAAGCACCTCCCAGTCTTTGAAGTTCAGCAAAATTCAAAACCATTAATTAAGCCCAGCCAAGTGGTAGCAGGGGATTTTAACAGGAAAAGTAACAACATTAAAATCCACCAAGCCTGTAACACATTACTTCCCTCAAGTGACTCCTGTGCATGTCATCTCCTGTCTCCTCTGGATTTAATGGCCACATTGCATTAAAATGGTAATTTTTCTTTGTACTGGGCAACTGCAAATGCACATGTGGTTTTAATTGCATTTTACTTTTTCAAAAAATGTGACAATACTAATTGTCTTTTCTTAGTAGATTGTATTTATAATGTAAGAAAACAATTATTCCAGAACACATTAATATCGTACTTTGATTTTAAGGTCTGTATGGCTAAACACACCCATAACAATCCACTACAACCTGCTTGCTTTCTGGGGAATAGGAGGACAGAGAAGGTATTTAAAAGACAATTTTCTGTCTTATGCTGAAGGATCCGGGGGCTTACCAAGGAGCTAATGTGGCTCAGTAGAAAACAAATCTTCCAGATGAAAGACAACTGAGAAAATGGAGTAGCTCACAATTTAAATTTACTTGTCCAAAGGCAAGGGCCTCTCCTTCTCTCCCTTCTGACAAGCACTGACATGAAGTGTGTTATGTGTTCTAGTTTTTCTAGAACTCACAACAGTAGAGCTGTCATTGCCCTCCAAAGGCCAAGATCTCCAGAGCTGGAGCTATTTGACAGAACACAGTGACTGCATTTTTTTTCCCCAATTATAAAACATTTGGTTTCCATTAAAGATGATCATTAAAAGCTGCTTATTAAAAAAAAAATTTACAGGAGGGAGAAAATTGATGAGAAGCTATTATTTCTGACAGCAGATTTATCAATACAGAAAATGATAAAATAAATGAAGAGGGAGAAGAAGTCTATTTAGAAAAGTCAATGAGACTAGATATAAAAAATAAATTTATGTTGTGATAAGTGGTAGGAATTTGATTTAACAGAATTTATAAACCATGCATATGGTATTTCACAAATGCATAAATGCAAGTAGAGGTCTAATACAATCCCATTTCCTCCCCTGCCATCTCACTTTTATAAATGTAAAAAGCACTGACAGCCAAGTAAAAATAATGTATTGCTTCAAGAGTCTTTAAAAGAAAAGAAACTGAATTATTGTCATGCAATAAAATTTATATTGTCTGTGAGTGTGCTCTACCTCCTTGTTCTAAAACATACATAAATTTTGAAAGGAGTGTATTAGAGCCTTGCCTGCAACACTGAGAGCTGCTTCTGGAGTAAGTCACATGAGGAGACATGGATTCACCTTGGGCTCTTAGGAAGGCACAGAAAGACACCAAAATATCTCATTATAGAAAGAAAGATTTTCATTCTCATAGGTCATAGTCCAATTTTGTAGATTGCTGCAAAATCAGAATTGCTGGTAATTTTATATAACCTGTAAATGTTTTCTTTTCTAATACAATGTGGTAAATGTGTGGGATTTGAACCCTACGGAGAATCACCTACCCTCAACTGAGTTTTTTAACACATGGAAATAGCCAGGGGCAGCCCTGAAGTGAATACAGATTAACTGCATTTACATCTTAGGCTGAGCAAAGGGCATATGTGTATTTTGGAAAATCAGATTTTAAAAAGCAGATTTATAACATGCTGCCAGCAGATCATGTGCCAAAATTGAGGAACACAGGGTCCAGCTACTGACAAAACTGTCAGGGTTTAAAAATTCTTTTCAAGGCAAAACCAGATTATTTCTATAGGTTTATGAAGAAGATACACAAGGCTGAACTTCTAAAAAGGCGGAATCTACTTCTTGTTTTGTTGGATGTTTTAATTTATCTGCAACACAGATAAGTTTCCTAATTAAAAATACCCCCTTCACAAATTCCAAATATGGAGGGTCTGGTCCTGATTTTTCAATTTCTTCTGCTTTTTCCAGGAGAGAAAGGCTGTGCTTACCTCACAGCAGTGATGGCTGGAATGGTTCATGGGAATGCTGTTTTCAGTCAATTTTAGCCTAAGTGGCAAGTCCTTCAGAGTGCCAGAGTCATTCACAAATAATCCAAAGTGTCAGATGGGGAGGGATTCTCTGCTGCAAGACGAGTTATATAATGAAAATGCTGACAGTCTTTTAATTATCAGTGGCACAAGCGGGTGCTAATATAATAAATCTCTCTTTCCTAAACACAGATGAATCAAAAAACTAATTAGTAGCTTCATCAAAGCTCTCTAGGAATAAATCTGGTCAAAAAGATTATACAGGAAATGCTGCTCCATCAGAGTTTAAAATGAAGTCAGTCACTTGGGTATACTTAAGCAGCCCACACTGGGAACCAAATAAGAATGGGCCACAATATTCCCCATGAAGAGATACCAGGTAACATCACATTATGGAGACATAAAGGCACATTATAGTTTGGGATTTTTCATTTCTTTATTTCTGAAGGAAAACATGAAGCACATTAACGGGGTGAGTGAGTACCACGGAACCCTGTAACAATTACAGTGATGATTATACAGCATTAAAAGATCTTTTCAGTCTACACTTTATAGCAAAATCATGGGAATGGGCATTGAGCACTGGTAGTTTGGGTACCTATTTCTATCTCTCACGTGAACAGCCACGAAGCACTGTAAGGTCATAAACCAAGGCAGGCAGCTCAGACAGCAATTACAAGCTCTCATAAAAAACAGCAAATCAGCAGTCCAGAAAAAGCCCTAAGACAGAAATACATCCAAGTAAAATACTTGAATCATTCTGAGCATTAATTATAACACGCTATAATTAACATGTTTGTTGATATGCTATAAACATGAAAAATACGTTACTCTTAGAAATTAACCTTTGTATCTTCCCTGGAGAAAGGATGTTTTTTCCAACAGAAACACAGTGTTATCAGTGGAATTCTGTAACACACACTACGAGGAGCTCTAAAGCTCTGACACTTATGCTATTAAATGGCCACATACTTTTCCAGTGTTGGGTAAAACATTCTAAAATACTGCCAAAAATATTATTTCACATTTATTTCACAAACTGTTGTTCACTTCAAATGACTGAAAACAATTGCAAGTTATCTTCCAGTCTTGGATTAATATCATGAAGATAAAACAAATGCATACTCCTTGCACACACAAAACAGAAAAAATTACTCTTCTGAAAGAAAAATTACACAAAGAGTCACAAGCCCCATATAGTTAGAGAAACAAAATATTCCAAGAAGGTTTCTGAGGAGATAAAATGTTACAGAGGAGATTTCAGAAACGTGAATGACATTATGTTAGAGGGAGTTGAGTGCCAGCCTACGCCGTCATGACTTGGAAAGCTTTGCCATAAAGCACAGGATAACCACTGCAGCAAGGAAACCTTTAGTATTGTCTAAGTAACTCTAGGGAATTTTGTGGAAAATGCACTTAGAAAACAATGGTGATCTGATAGAGAACCACAAAAAAGGTTTCATTTTGAATATAAAATATGCCAGACTGAGAACTGAAATATCTTGAAAGTCCTACTAAACCATAAATTGCAAAATCAGTACATGCTGTGATTTACACTAGAAATTGCTGAGGATTCAGTTCCTACAGATTGCTTTTGAAAACATTTGTGTAGCATTTCATAATTACAGCTTTCAAAATGAGGCAAGTTATCATAAAATCATAGAATGGCTTGGGCTGGAAGGGACCTTGAAGATCATCTCATTCCAACCTTCCTGCCCTGGGCCAGGACACCTTCCACTAGAACAGGCTGCTCAGAGCCCCAGCCAGCCTGGCCTTGAAGGTGTTCTCCTAACTGCAAAGAAATAGGTGAAGTTTAGCTCTTCTGAAGCCCTGACTGAGTTATAGTGTGTGGTGGCATTTTATTCCTTGATGCCTGAAAAAGCTATCCCATAATATAAACACAACAAAGCCTGGGAAGAGCAACATCAACACATTGCTTGGACCCAATTCAGTGAAATGTCCCCATTTCTTTCTCTGGTAATTCAGTCTTGTTTCTTTTCTTTGGTAAGAGCTGCTGTACTGCCAAACTTTCTTACTTGAATTACATTTCTAAGTGCAGATATTGTAAAAGTTACTTTTCACTTTTGGAGTAAGATATTGAATTTTCACTCATCAAAAAAAAAAAAAAGCAAGCAGTAGAAAAAGTGAAATCTGGACACCTATGGATTTTCATCAAGTGAACATTTTTTGGAGGCTGAAAAGGTACAATGTCATCAGAAATCAGAACATCTGTTATGTTCTCAGGTGAAACTTGGTAAGAAGAATGATGAAGCAAGGTACAGAATTCTGATGAAAGTTACTTCTGGTTCAGCATCTACATGCCATGTTTACATGAAGGCAGAATATCACCAGAGTTCGGTTTTGTCAAATCAAATCACAAAAGAAGGTATTTCAAGTCCATGTTATGAGTTCAGATACAACATCCAGGCATTGGTCAAGCAAAAAATACTCACCTTCAGTAAGACATTCCTTTTCTATCTTCTTCTCAAGGTACATTTCCTGGGAGCAGCATCTGAGAACAGCTGAAGTAATTAAAGTGCTTAAGGTTGTTGCAACACCTGCCACTAAGTGATATACTTAGAACATTTGTTATACTGCAAAATAACTGGAGTCCATTTTATCTTGAATGATGTGTAGGGGAAGAAATATAATTCCTTATAATGATAAATGAAAATTTGTTAAAAACAGTTTAGAATCACAAGAGTAATTAAGGTCAGTACTGATACCATCAAAATCCAGCCTCCTAAGAGAACAGTAACATTCCAAGCAAATACAACCTCCTAGATGTTTCTATACTTTTCCAGAAGTTTTTTCTGATCCTCTGAGGTAAACATTTCACTTAAACTTTAAAATAAAACTATATTCCCGGGCACAAACCCATTTGTCCATACTGTAGTGACAAAGCTTTTAGATTGATGTTAGACAAATAATTAATGGCATTTTAAAAAAATAGATTTTTTATTACACAGACATTCCCTGTGTGCTTCCATCCCTGCCAAAGATGTAGAGAAGGTAGGCAAGCTGACCTAGTTAAGAACCCCTTCAATGCCCTCAGTATGCTGCAAGCACTAACAGTGGTCAGGCATGATTAAACCACCATTATTAATGATTGAATGGGATTTCCTCTCCATGAGGTTTATGCCTCATCTGTTTTGTTGTATACATATTTGTCAGCTAGGATCATCACCTAAGTCTAAAATACAGATATGTTGAAAATTGCCCTAATCTGGGTTTGCATAGCTTTCTGAAATTCTAGGGTGGGTGTCTGGCAGTACCCAGGACAAACAGCTGAGATGAAAAGAACTAACATGTTTATTCCATTTTACTTCCTACTTTTCCCTTTGTTGGACTCTGAGTATTTTTAAAACATCAAATAGCATAACTTAACAGTATGAGGGAAGCTGTGAAAGGTGATATCAGCAAATGGCAGCACAGGTAGAAAAAGGAATCTCAAGGAGAACATAGGCGAGATAAAGCTCAGAAAAATAAAATTAAACTGCTGTTCCAAAACAAACCATGGGCTTTCCTGGGGCTCACAGCATATTTAACTGGGTTGTGGGGAAGTCACATCCTGAGCTCCTGTTTTCTCAGTCCCCACAGAATCCAAACCTAGAGTGAGATGTAGCTTCTCTGGTTATGCATGAACACCAGCTGAAGCTTATCTCCATGGATGGGAGATTCAACTTATCTTTTACTAATGTGCATTTTCTGAAGTTATGCAGGAATTACCTGCTGCTAATCATACTTGTAAGCTGCCAGGCTTGGCAAAATGCACATCCATCACCTGCTGTCTTTAGGTTGCTGCCATATCAAGTAAATACTTTCTAGCACCCCATGGTGCTGCTGGGACATAACTGTGCTGCTTCATATTTTTGAGACTTTCATATTTTGTCAAACACAGCTGAAACTGGTTTGCAATCAGAGCTACACATGGATGGGGAAAAGGAACGACACAGACAGCATTGTTTAATAGTGTTCAGGCAGAAATATTTCTAGATGTACTGTAAAAATTATAAGGACTAGACATCCTCAGAAAGTTTGAGCTGCAGTTTTAAACAATTTAGTGTATATATGCACAGAGTGAGCAAAGATGCAGCCATCTGATCACGTACATGTTTTTAAAACTAATTGAAATGTAGACATTAACACTTTCAGTGGAGTATTGCTAACTCCAAACCCACCTGTGATATTCAAAATACTTCCAGGTTTTCTGGAACTCTTCATTAACCATCTCCTTAGCAGTACTGAAATAAGAATGAAATTCTTCTGACCATGATACAGGGAAGTTCTTGGAACAGGAAACTCTTTGATGCCTCTAGTGAGAGAATAGGGCCCCTGAAGTCAAGCCATAAAGATTGCTCAAGAAAAATGCACACTCTGGACTCCAGCTGAGACATTCCTTTGCTGTCTGTGAACTCACAAAATATTAACATATTCTAGTAACCTACTTCTTTTAAAAGAACATGATAATGATGAGCAGTATAACCACTGAGACTTCAAAGTTTAGGGAAAGAGCTAATGTCCACCCACTGGCAGAGGGCTTTAAGCTTGCAGTAAGTGCAAACTGTGATTCTTTTCCCCACACAGCTCCTGCATCTCAGTAGGAGATTTTAAGAGAAAAATGTGCAGAAAATTGTAAGGAAGTACTTCAGACCCATATTCTGTTATGTATCCTTGTAAAAAGGAAAGAGAAAAAGATGATATTATTCTTTTTGTGCCTAAATCTTTGAAGAATATGGTTAGCTGAATAAAATACTAAAAATAAACACTTGGATCATCTAACCCAAGCTTATGTAAGAGATTAAATAATGTTGCATTATATGTAAAGATTCCTGTGGGAACACCAGAGAACTGAATACCCACATGTTTTTGACTGTGGAATTTTAAGCAGTGTTTTTCATAAGAGAGTCAAACTTAAAAGGTAGAGAAATTTAAGAGGATATGAAGGGTGAGTGCATGTCTGAAGTAAAGTCATTAATAGCATAAAATATTCATCACAATAGCCTGATAAATGAGCTTTCGTACATCCTCCTCAAGATTCACAGCATTTCAATATGCCTTTTTTTAATTACCAAATGTAAATGAATTGACCTTGGACTTAACTTGAATGCTGGCTCATGATTCTTTACACGAAGTCTCAGTTCATTCAATGATGTCAGTGGAGTAAATTTACAGTCATGTTCTCTCTAAAGCACAAGTCAGCAGAGGAAGTTTTTGCACAGCAGTGCTCTGCCAGTCAGCTGAGGGTACCTACTCTTTTCTGTTTGTAACTGTGGATGGCTGTTCTAGATACATGTGATCATCAGATATGCAAATTATATTTAATTTTGTAGGGAAAATAAAGAGGAAACTGTAGAAAGAACCTTCAAAAACAGCTGCATTCTGTTTTGATGAGATACACCTTCCTCTTTTGCCACAATAAATTTGTAATTAGGTAGAATCTATTTATGGTAGCTGCTGCATGTTCTGTAAGTGGCACAGCCCTGAGACAGAAACTGGTTTGATGTCCTTGAGATTTCGACCATCAGAAGTTGTAACATCACACCCACACCACTAACTGAGAATTCAATTCTGAATCAGTTTGAAAAAAGCAACTTCTGTCTCCAATGTCCTTTTTATATTCCTACTTAAGATATTTTCCAGTCATTGCATTACTGATGCCTGGACTTACAACTATTTGCAATGGTTTCCCTCACTTCAGAGTCATTCCATCAAGTTCACTATGCCTGGTAAATTAATTTCTTCAGATGCAGACACAGTTCCTCTCCATACTACCCACACAATGCTTCAGACACTGAAAGGCCCACACCTTCCTAAAAAATTACCTTCACCAGGTCAGAATTTGCTTGTCTTGACCAGAGATCCATCTTTGGTGGCCCTTGTGACTCAGCATCCTCTGTTTCCACAAGAAACTTTTCACTATATAAGAAATAAAAATTTTCCAACATAGAAAGAAAAAACTGCAAACTTTTAGGGAAAAAAAAACCACAAGAGAAGTTTAGAAGAAGTATAGATGTTTACAGAAAAGTGTGTATATTATCAAATTAGAATAAATAGAAAAATAATGAGATCACTGCAAACATGTCACTTTGCATTCAATAACTCTGGCCTGTTGTAAACGCTCTTGAAATACCCTCTTCTAATTTGCTGGTGGTGTGAATTTGGGTTTGGAACAAGGCCATAAATCCTTTCGTTATGAAGCAATTTTCTGATCCTGTGCATTTATTACTGCTGTAGTCCTGACAGTCTCTACCTGACCTTGATTACCCCTTGGTATTTATACAATGCTAACTGGAATCTTCGGCATGAAGCTGCCACAACAATCACACCTAACGATGTTTAATTCTGCAACAGGATTCTTGCTTATTGTCTCCATTTACCTTAAATTTTGAAATTTACTGGGAAAAGAGAGACAGATAGGGAGACACAAAGGAGAGCCATCCAGGAAGTAAATGAGAAAAGGGACCTGTCAGCTGTAATTACTGTGTAAATGAAATATAGAGCCTGTCTCAGTAATTCACACCCACACATCATTTGTGTTTGGGGTTTTTTTAAGAAAACTGCAGGCTTATGTTTATACTTCTTATGACAAATGTAACTTCTTATTGAAGTCTTCTCCTCTTCCAATGAATGAACAGTCAGGAAACTAACCTAAACTATTGTCTTACAGATTTTTTTTTAGAGCTTCAGCTCAAAGCTTCTCATTTTTCAGCAGTTTTTTTACACATATGACATTTGAGCATCACTGTATTGTCTCTCAGGCTTCAATATTCTTTTTCTTCCAGAATTCATTGAATCATAGTTCATTCATTATTCTCTGTTACTTAATTTCAAGGTGCTGCTAGCAACCACAATTTCCTGACAAGCTGGACTGAAATATTCAAATCAATCTGATACTTGCATTATGCAGCCTTCTCGGGTTACTTTGAAATTAGTGCTTTTCCTTAGAAATGGGCAGGTTAAATTGCTGCTACATGAACAAAATAAAATGCTGGTAATCAGTACAGGTAAAAAGAGAAAATTACATAGAGAAAATCAGACACAATAAGTAATATGGAGAAGATTGAAAGAAAAAGCAAGTTCTCTAGTGACAGTGGACTCCATGAAAATAAAACTGAATGCTCTTTTTGTGGGAGTCTTGCAGGTCAGAGGCAGAACTGGCTTGAAAAGTCCATTTGCCATAGATTCAACCAACATTTTTGGATATAATTTGATTTCTGTGAAAGGCAGAACATTTTTAAGAAATTTTCCACTACAAGTCCATGCTAGTATCATCCTTTCCAACATATCACTCTTTTCTGTTGCATACTGCCAGGATTGTCTGTTCTAGTTCTGTTCTCCATTCCTCATTCATCTCTTGCCTCGCAGTTACAGTCTGCTCCTTCATCCATGGAGAATGAAACCATGTCTATCCTGGTGGTTTATTAACAGAACAGACAGCCTAGAAATGAACTGACTGTATTTTGAGTCAGAAAAAGCAAAGGTTTTATCACTCTTGAGTCCAGGGAGAAAAGGTTTCAGTTGATGATCAGATGATAAGGAGCTCCATGGAAGGTCAAGTGTGCATTTGCAATTAATGTCTAGTCTTGTCTATACTGCATTATGGGATCAAAATAATGCTGGAAAAGGTAAAAATAAAAACCTTTTGGTTGTTATTTGACACTGGGTCTATAATTGCAAGAAGAGTATTCTCAGGAATACATGAAGTGGAATAGCATTAGTCTATAAGCATCTATTTCAAAGCTAAAGTGCTGGCACTCCTTAAGACATACTCCTCTGTGATATCTATTCAAATAGATTACAAATCCACATTCACATCTTCTGGCAATTCATGGGACCAAGCATCAGGAAATACTCCACTCTCAGTTTTTGGGCTGAAATGGCAGCACGTGCATATTTGCACACACAGTCACAGCTCTTTCTTTCTCTGTCTTATTGCATATTTATTGACAGTTAAAGTACAAATATATGAATATATTATAAACGTGTTTATGTTAAAATAATCGTATTTTCCTCATACACATGTGTATTAGATATTAAATGCTTGATAAACTGGCTCTTTAAAAGAAGTGATCACTGTTTGTACTATATTAAATATCCTATAAATACTAGAAGAAAACCTACTGTTTTTCTTCACCAGTAATAAGATGATCTGTCTCCTGATATGCTGAATATCCTGAGAACCTGCTGTATAAGAATTTTTTTGCTTCTTTGGGAAGCAGTGTATATAATACAAAATTAAAGTTGTTTTTACATGACAGGGTACTCAAAAATCATTTTGAACATAAAGTCATCATTTCCCAGTTCATCAGCTTTTCAAACGTATCAAAATTGCCAGTACCAAACAAATGTTCACTCCAAATGTGATCAATTTTTAGTATTTCCGTATGTTGCATAATAAAACAACAGTTTCAAATTAAGAGTTGATTTGAAATGTGAAAGCTTAAGCAATTCATACTTTAAAAACTGATGGGTTTATTGGAGGATTCTTACATTTTTATTTTTATTTTTTTAAGGACAGTTTGTCAAAATCTACAAAGACCTAGATCAGTAAACCTGCCTGCTTCACCAGAATTATTGACTATTTACATATTACTTCACTGAGTGCAATTCATGAGGAACTCAGAGGAGTCATCCTGAAATTACTGACAAAGCTTCATAAATCCATTTCATTCTGCTTTATTGCTAAGCGTTATTCTTTTGTTTCATCCATTTATGGCAAACCAGCACAAACTGAAATATTTCTTTATAAAAATGTGAATCAAGATACATTGCTGCTAGCAAGTCCTGGTAGAGTTTTGCAGGGTTCTGCAGACTATTTTAAGTGAGCATCAAAACATGTTTATAAAACTGGTTTGTGTCTTAAATAGCAGTAAGTACGAAGCAAGTCAAAGCAGATGGTCTATGATGCTTCTCTGGCCTCTCACAACGTTTCCTTAAATTGATGGCATGATTTTAGTCCTTTTGGATCTGACCTCCGGCATGCAGCTGAAAATCTCCCAAGCCATGTGCACCATGCTGATCTAGACTATTTTAATCCCTGCCTGTGTCAGCCTGAAGTAATGAGCTCCATCACCAAAGGAAAACACACTGATCTTTCTTAAGTCGCCTGCTTGAAGTTCCAGACCTCATGCAGAGGACTCACAAATACCAGCGGCCACCCTGCTCATGCCTTGTTGGATTGTATTAAAGCTCAGATGCCAGAAATGTAGAACAATACTGTAGTACATGATCCACAAGTGTGAACCAAAGAAAACTCTCTTATCCAGAAAAGAATTTACATTATCTTACCGGACTGAAAAAAAAACAAGCAGAGTGCCAGCACCCTGCACAGTATGACAAGGAATGAGACCCTGGATGCAGCAGCCACTAAATTACTCAATTCCATCACAACTGTTGGAACTGAAGTCATGGATGGGAAACTCCAATGGTAACTAGATTCCATAGCACCTTAACAGAAATATTGGAGCTTTATGTACTCACCTAAGGTATTTACTTTTATACTTTGTTTTTCTGTGCTTAGCATGGAGGGGTGTTGCTGAATCATGAGACTTCACCTCAGCATCCCTGATGCCAGGATTGGGGTGTTTATTAATAAATAGGTTTGAGTTTTGTGCAGCTGTTCTGTTCCCTCCTCTGTGCTGACTTGTGCAAACCCTGAGAAGGGAACGGAGCCATTTGTGACAGTCAGCACCAAACCTGCACTGCCAACACTGACCCCAGCTGGGCTCGTACCAAATCAGTTGTGGGATTTTCTGAATGAAAGCGCAATTACATATTCATTTAAAACTACAGAGACACCAAGAAGCATTAATATTGAAGCAAATATAAAAAGCTCTATTTATGTGTGAAATACCAAAGAACTATTAGATTTGGCCTTCACATTTTCTTGTTTTGTGCTGCAGTCACGCACTAAAATATTTGACCTGTGCAGGTATCTATGACTCTGGGTGAAATACCATCTGTATTTCATGATCTTTCAGTAAATAACTTCTGGCAGTGCAGTAAAAAGACTCATAAACTCTGTGATTTATTTGATAATGGAATAATGTTCTCCTTTGCAAACCCAGACTTTGATTTATCTGCACAGAATTTTTACCAGCATATACAGATAAGATTGATCACATTTCAAACATACTCTGAAGGAAAACTGGGGTGGGGCACTTAAGAAGAAACTTAAATTAGAAACTCTGATTTTAAAGAAAAAAGCTTAGGCAAATGTACAGTAAATTGAACAGCAGAAACAGAATTTAAACTCCTCACAGAAGAAAATTATTCAGCTCATAATATATGGAATAACTTATTGATTGAGCCCTGCAATGGTCCTATATGCTGAGAAGCACCTTTCATAACTCACATAATATTACAGATAATTAAAAAACTGATAACTTATTTAGTGACAGGGAAATACTGAGCATAGAAAATGGTACAGATGAATCAATCTCATGTTACAGATCAGAATATAGAACTCAATTGAATAGCTTTTATTACTCCATGAAGATAACTTTCCCTGACTCATTTAAATATATATATTTACACTTGTATAGGTATACTGCAATTTAAAAGCTATTTAATAAAAAAATAAGTTCCTAACAAATTAATACATGAGTACTAGACATCTAAAACTAAAGATACCTAAATGTGCAAACTATCTAGATAATTCAGGATACGTGTGATGAAACAGAACATTAAATCATTATCAAAGAGCAGAAATCCCCCCACTCCTAAAGCCTATGTCTCAATGTTTTCACAAAGGAAAAAAATAGTCTGACAATACAGAATTCCCTGGGAATAAAAATCATTAGAGTATTTGCTAATTAAAGATAACTGGAGACCAGTAAGTACACTGAGGTGTGGTCTACTTCTGATCTGTTTATGAGGAAAATTCAAGGTAATTAAATTTCAATTACTTAAGTGTTTCTCATTCTCTCTGCTCCCAGCATGGTTGGTTTCCATTTCAGATCTGTGAGTTCTCTGAGAAGAGACCTGTGTACTTTGGCACAATTTCTTTTCCCCAGATTTCATGGTGCTGGATCATTGAAAGGATGCAGTGTGCAGACTCCTCTTGGTGCTTGAACTACTCAGCTACCTGCCAAAGCAAAAAGGTCAATTCCACCATGGTAAAATTCATCAAACCTTGTCTTAATCTGCTATTTTAGCAAACTCTCAGAAGGGCTTCCTGCATTTGACACCTTACTCTCAAATTCACATTCAAATTCCCAAAGAAATTCTCTAAGGATAAATACCCTGCCACAGCCTGGGAACAGCTGTGCTGATACAACTCTCTATTTCCAGTAGCAAGGGAGCATCCTAATCGTGACACCAAGTTTTCAGTGAGTCCAAACGAAGAAAGAAAGAAAGAGATTCAAACTGAAGTAAATATTTATGCAGTTATTAAAAAGCCACCACACAGGCCACCCTTCTTTCCAGCTCACATCCTGCAGGTTTTCTGTGGTCTCTCACCTTGAAATTCCTTCCAGGTTTGTACCTCTCCAGGGTACAGCTGTGCACTCTGTGTGAACATAAAGCTAAATCAGGCACTTCACATTTCACCGGCATTCGACATGGAAGCAATTTTAACTGATCATTACTCTTACATTGGACTCAGCTCACGCTTCTGCTTATGCTATCAACTTTTATTAAATTCTCTATAATATCTGATTCATCCAGAAAAGATACACTTACTGTTTTGTGTCTTCATTGAGGTAGATGGACACTTTCAGTCTCAGTTTTGTCATCGTGCCAGAACTTTCCTGCCTTCATCCCTCCTCTTAACTCCAATTTAGAGCTCAGCAGGACAGACAGCAGCAGCCCTGGCCCCTTGGCTTCCATCCAGTGTCCTGCGTTCCACCCCAGGGCCAGCCACAGCCCCTTCACCTGGATTAGGTTAACAGACCCACACCACCCTCGAGTGCCTCTGACAAAATCTGCAGGTCTTGCTCATAGTCCAGAGTACGTTTTCACAGAAAAAATACTTTGCACAAAACGCTGAACTACCATTAATAGAGTCTATTTGCCTTCATTTATCTTCACCTTTAATACAGAGCAAGTTTCTGTCAGTCAACTTAAAACCAGCAAAGTCTAATTGCAATTTACCAACAAGGCTTTTATTTCTAAAATATGTTATGTAGATAAGGAATACTTGAAAGCTTAATGACTTCTTACTAGATCAATGATAACACATAAAGGCGTTTGCCTTTTTAAGGGGAAAACCAAAGGTTTTTAGGCTCCAGTCTCATTTCCTTTGAATAATTTTTGAAAAATTTCCAAAACTGTAGAAAGGCTTTATTTAGTTTTAACAAGGTCAACAGACCAAAGGAAAAATGAAAATTAAAAGAATCAGCTGGTACCAGACTGGGGGAGGAAGCAAACCAAAAAGCAATGTACCCTTGAGAGTTATAGGATTTTTACTATTTGAAACCTCAATATTATTAAACACTTTGCTCAAAAATCACCCTTGGTTTAAAGTTCCATGTTCCCTTCCCCTCACTGGAGTCTGAATTCAGCCTAAGCTCAGACACTGTGTATGTTGACCCTGCAGTAACTACCACCACCTGCAGCTGTTGCCAGGGTCCGGCTGAGCTGGACTCTTGCATTTCCAATTTTGCCACCATTTCAGCACATGAGAGATTAGCAACATGACACTTCTCAAACAAGAGACAAATTCTGAAACAAGAAGGTCAGATGATCTCAGAACCATCTCAGTATCAAAACAAAAATTTATTTCCATGCAGATTTTTGTGATAGCTGTCTTCATTTCCTAAGGGATTTGTCCCAGCTTGACTGAAATGACACTCTTTGAGACATTCAGCAAAAAGTGAATGTGACCAGTTCTTGTACTGATGGGTCACCCCTGTCAGACTGTCTTGATAAATAGAAAAGTCTGTCAGCAGAGAGCAGAGAAGATTTCTTTCAAATTGAGCACACCCCAGAGAATTGTCTGAAAGATACTGACGTATGAGTTATCTTCTTCATTAACAATACAGAAAAGTTTACTGGGAATTGCAGGAGGAAAAGAATGAAGAGCATTAAATTTTATGTGGCTATAGAGTCTGGCACATACCCTCAGAATTATACCAAAATATCATATCAATTAAACACATGAGTGTTTCCTTCAGCTGTAGCCATTATTCTAACTCCTTGGGCAAGCTCAGGAAAATGTTTCTCATAAGGGTTTGTCGCATTTTCAGAAGCGTGCAACCAACAACAATGCACAGATGGACAACATTCAAATTTTAAATAGTTGCAGGTAAAATCTTTTTTTAAAGAACTGAAAATACAGCTGAGTGAAAAACTTACATATTCTTCTGAACATTTTTTCCCAAAATATTACAATACTCAAAACAAGAATTCTATTAAATTCAACACATTATGGAATTTTAAAAGTCTAAATTCAGAATTAGCACTACTTTTAGTGGTTTATCCCTACACATTTTAGTTCAGAAATGGAGAGAGGACATAAGAAAATACCATAACAAAGATACATTGAAAGAAGTAAAATTCTATTGAATTTCGATGGGTTGTGTTGGGGTTTTTCTCAAAAAAACAAAGCACTGTCTTATGGTAATTTTTTCCCTTAAGTCTGGACTTTGAAATGCTGGCAATTTTTTTCAATATAGTTATAGGATGAAAGAGAGAGTGAGAACTGGAAGTTATTCCAATTTTTTTATTCTTGGAGTTCACCAGTGGTCAAAAAGTCAGACAGACAGGAATGAAGAATAGGATTTTGAGTCTTTACCACTACTTTGTTTATGTCTGTGAATAAAGGCCACTGCATTATAACAGCCAATATTAAGAGATTATTGCAGCAGTATCAACAGGCTGCACTTTCAGCACTTTGACTCTAATACATATATTGTGGTGTGTGCTGGCAAACCAGGAAGAAACCAATGAGGACGACTTTTCCCTGTGAGCCTGAATGCCAGACTGCCAATTCACAACTTGGATTACAAAGCCATCTCTTAGGTCTTAGGGAAAATACTGGATTAGCTACTTTGGACTCTTAAAATGGCACAGTCAGGCATGCACCAAGGGCAGTACTTGGCCTTGGGGTTTATTCCATACAGTTTTTGGTGCCTTATCAAGGGATCACAGCTTTGTGACTCCATAGATTACGTCAGGTTACACTCTCCAACTGTGAGGACTTCCCATGGAAAGAGCACTAATGAGATACAACAATCAAACCCACAGACAATTCTTCAGAATGCTTGGAGGAAAATACATCTTTGTGGTCATCGCTCCTCCTTCAGATGCCACTGGAGTAACTCTGCAATTCATAAGGCTTGAGTTTAACAACTGGCAAGTATTCTGTGTTACTCCTGGTTTATCACTTGCTGAAATTGTTTTAATAACAGCCTTTATAAATTTACCATAGAAGTCATCTAGGAAGGTCCAGGAAGGACATGTTAGCTCTAAAACCATGAGACTATCAGACTTTTTGTTCAGAAAGCCTGCACAGAAACAAGACTACAAATATCAAAGTAATTGAATTTACTCAGGTTAGTGTAATAATAAAGTTTTCTGCTTTATGTAAATTCCTATAAAAGCCAGACAGACCAAGTAATCATTGATGATATTGCCAAACACTAGTACAGAAGGAGTGTCATATTAATAAAGCGTTTCTGAATTGCTTCATCCTGCAAAGAACATAAGTGGAGCATGAATGAAATAGATATCAGCATTCACCAAATTGGAATACCTAATCCCATTTTAAAAAATCACACCACTAATTCACTTTTCCATCTAAGCAAGCAGAGAAGCTAAATACAGGCAAGAGTCACTGTACATTAAAAAATGCATTTTATACCACTAATTCATATCAATCAATTTCAGCCAAGGATAAGGGGTTTTGAAAATCTATATGATTTTATCTAAGAGCAGACCTGCTGATTCAGTGGCAATTGTTCTCAGGATTATCTCTGATTATTATGGATCCAGCAAAAAAACACATGGACCAGAACTCAAAGAAATGAATTAATATGAGTGAAACTGAACCAGCAGTGGCAGAATGAAATTCTGCCAAAATATCCTCCCAGGGAATGACTTTATAAAGTATTAATAGAGTGCGCCCACTGTGGCAAAAAAATATGAACTTATCCCAGTGGAATATGAAAAGGGACATCTTCCCATAATAGGGCAAAGACAGCCTTTTTTCTGTCTTTTTAGCTCCAATGAAATTGCAGCCAGTGGTGAGATCCCAGTCATCAGATTACTGCAGCAATACTGGTGGCAGCCATTGTTTGCAAGAAATCTTTGAATATAATGAAACAATAATATAAACAGCGAGGAAGGGAGAGTTTCAGAGCAGCCTTGTGTGTGTACTTGTTATTCTTGCCACTTGCTGTGAATATCACTGGGAAAGGTCACTTGGATTTAGCAGTTCATAGCATCATGAACTGCTGGCTCAGATAAAGGCATTAGACTGTGGAAGATGATAATATGTTCTTCCTTCTCTAAGATATTAATCTAAGATACACCTCTTGATCTCTAGACAAGAATTTTAATTTGCCCAGCAAGGAGAGCACTGAACACCATCAAAATATTTTCTTTTGATAGCAGAGCACTATCAGAGAAATGCCTTTTAATGACCCATTTAAATCCTACTGTTTACAGCAGATTAGTGCAGCCGTGCAGTGCAGCCAGGTCTAAAGACACTCACTACCCCATAATAGTGGATGCTACCAAAAATCACCTCCACAGAATATGTCTGGCAGAGACCTGAAATCTTCTCATTAGCATCACCATACTTCTCATGACTCACATCACTTGACAAATTGAGGTGATAAATAAATTGCGGGATTTCAGCTTGTCTTCTGTTTATCCAGTACTGCTGTTCTGTAAACAACTCAT
>VXAD01004817.1:1326-67230 GCA_013399195.1 Dicrurus megarhynchus
TCTTCTCACTCTGTCTGAGCTTGCTAATCCTACTGCATGGATTACTAGGAAGTAAAATATGAATTTACCATTGAGTTTCGTGATATGGGTCAAACTACCATGAAAAGGCTCTAGTGGTTGGACCAAGAAAAATTTGCCTGGATTTGATGGTGTGACAGTGAGCTGTGGCTGCCAGGCAGTGCCACCCGGAGGGGCAGTTCTTGGGGGAGCCTGGGGGGAGCTGCTGTCCGTAATCAAACCCTGAGCAGGGGCTGGGGGTGTGGGCAGTGCAGGCAAGGCAGTGCCCCAGTCTGCCCAGGGCCCCCACTGTGCTGGGCTGCCTGGAAAAATCACGGAGGTGAACTCCCACCCTGTGAGGTGGGTCTGCATTTTTGCAGCTCCCCCCTATAATGAAGTGAGCTAGGAGAAAGCTCTTTTTATTTATAAGAACGGAAATTGTGTGTAAAGTCCTTAAAATCAAGGAGGCCACAGCTGGGTACTTCATATGCTTTTAAAAGCTTTTCCAACTTGAAGTTGTTTCTCTGTCCTTCCCATGCTGTTTCCATAGCGAGTCACATCTACTGCTACTTTAGGCAATTGGCCTAATTCCTGAAATTTTTGAATTTTAATTACTCAGCTCAATAGCTTGAGCACTTTATCATCTGAATATTGAAGAGGATTGCATAGCGTTGTGTAAATAAAATTTTTTATCTTTTAGGTTACACTGTTCTCAAAAGAAAGTGAAACATATTATGTTCAGAATGATAGTGTAGTTAATTCTTCACGTTTTCCTTTTTTATGAAATATTATTTATAATAACATATATAACATTATTTGATAAGCAAAACTATTTTTATAATAATTGTAAAAATCATATTCTATGGATAATAACCATTGTCTGTTCTGTTTTTCACACTTAATATATTACTATAGTCAGTAATATGTAACAATAATTAAAGTTTTATCTTGAGCTGTGATGGTGAAAAAGATTGCAAGATTATTAGGATAAGCAAACACTTAAGAAGTGTGGCTGTTGCTAGAGGACAGACTGATTTAATGACTGAACTTCAACTGTGTTTTGCTCTTGTGTGTTTTGTTTTTTTCATAAATGTATATAAAGTTCATTCTCATTGGTAGATACAGTTTGGAGACATGGAGAACTGAAACTAAATACTGTTGTTTGACTAGGTGCATTTTTTGCTGACAAAAAACACATAATGCGTCTTTGTGTAGTTGTGTAAGCAGAACGTATTTATCAAGGTTCCAAATCCTTAAGTATTCAGTTTTTGTTATTTTAAAAATGATGGGTTACTAAATTAATTTTCATGAAAACATAATCTGGAAGAAATCAGAGGAGAACGATGTCATCTGTCAGGCAAAAGATATGACAAAGTTGAACAGAACAACATTATAAAAATGGTTTTTAGCATTGTTTTCCAAGGAACTGGGAGTCTTATAATACTCCTACAATAATTTTCTTCTCCTCCCCTCTAATATTCCAATGCTAATTGTCCAAATTTGGCAACAATTTATTGGTGGGGTTTAATTTCATAAGGAGTGACTGATGGTTAGAAAAGAGAGAGAGGTCCCAACCAGTGCCTCCTCGCTTGACCCACTGACAGTGGGATTGGCCCCACAGGGAGCTGGGCATTGCCTTCCCTGGGATTCCTCCTGAGAGACAAGAGCTTGAGGATGTAGCACAGAAATGTGAAGAAAAGCTGGCATCATTGTTGGGTAAAAACAGTGTTGTTTCTGCTTTAAAATTAGTTTTCAGTTAGTGAATTGTGGGTATTTCTGGTCACCCTGGGCTAGGCTTCCAAGGGTATTTAGGTGGCTAAAGGTGCAGCTGGGGCTTTACTGTAATTCACAAGGGTGCTTGCAGTATAAACAAACAGCCAAACAAACGAGTGTAAACGGCTGTAGATGCTTAGGCTGGTGTGGTGCCTTTAAATATCCCTTTGGATCTCACATTGACAGATTTGACAGTTCAGTGGTACAGCCTTCTGGTTTTCTCAGTTGTAGGACCATTCATGCTGTTTCATTTGGACTTAACAGAGATTGAAAGAGATCCCATTCTCAGACATGAGTCCAAATGAAGAAAATAGACTACTTGCACCTATTAGTGAAACTCACCCCAATTTCCAGTAATTGCATGCATGAAGAGAAGCAGAAGTATTTGTAGATATTGGTCTGTTGTAAAGATTGAAAATAAAATGCTTCTTGCAGTATGTGAATGTTGTGACTTACCAGTGAAAATTTTGGTTGATCTTGAGAGACAGGAAGGTTTTCTTATTGTGTGGTGGCTAGAGAAGAAAGCAGCATCCTTAACCTCGCTGATGGTGGTGTGAGGAAGGTCACTGCTGTGCACATTGAGCTGATGGTTGATCCATTGTGAGATCTGCAAGTGGCACTCACATGGAGACACCAGATGTGTGCCACACAGGGGCAACCACTCTGCTTCCAAGGGCAGGGTGAGTCCAGAGGCAACTGGGGGGTTCTCCCAGAGCGTGGGACCTCAGCTGACCCTAACCCAGCGCTTGGGTGCCCGTCACTAGGAGATCCCAAGACTTTGGCCTCTGAGTTTCCCGGTTGAATGTTAGCTTTTGTAGCCAGGATGACTCCCTTGCAGCCGTGCTTTCTGTAACCCATCCTGCCTGGGTGTATTCTTCTGCTCTCTGGGATGCTGTGGCTTCCACTACTGAAAATACTGCTGGTACTGTTTCTTATTTGAATGCTTTTACCAGCTTGGGGGAAGCCTAGGTTTTAATGAAGGTTGTTACCATTTCAGACTCAAATTTATTGGATTTATTTAAAAAATAAATAAAACTTAAAAAAATTTAGAAAACGATGACATTTCACCTCGAGGAAAATTACTTTAATTGCTCTGTGTAAACCTTAAAACCTCTACATGTGACCTGTATTAATTATAACTAGCAAACTTTTACCTGTTTGCACTGAATTATGCAGAAGCTTGTTGTTAGACCACAAACTTTTACAGACTGCATATATTTTACAAACTACTTTAAAAGCACATGTAAAATAATAAGTAATGGCCTACCTTTAATCTAAATTTATAAAAGGTGTAGAAAGGCTTCTTAAAGCACGTCTATAATTACTACTCATTATAAACATTGTACAGAACCACACGGGTTGAAAGAAAGCTTTGTTTGTAAAAGCTTCTTTCCTGAGCTAGGTAAGTATTGCAGTTGCATGTTATGATTTGTAGCTCAACTTTTTTCTTGTATGTATTTCATATTCTTCATTAACCATGACACTTAGTCTAATAGTGTTAATCTGTGGGTCCCCCCCACCTTTTGTAGTGTGTTTGACACATAGAAAGCAGAAAACACATTTATTGCTCAAAGAAATTATGACAAGGGAATTGGCTGTTGCATTCTGGTTTTGTTCTTTGTTAGTGATACATAAATAAAACCAGGGAAATTCTAAATTTTTGATGATAAAGATCCTATGGAATGCTAAGACCAGAGCTGTTTAATCCTTATTTGAGGCAAAGTTCACCTTGTAAAATGTAATTTTATTAATTTTTAAAAGCAGAATTTTTATGTTTGCACCATATGAACATTCTTTATTTCCTGTCCTGAACTGTGTGTTTTTCTGCTGAACAGTTTCAACCTACATTTCAAATACAAATAAAGTTGATCCCACTGGGTAGTTTAAACATAGTATTAATTTTGTAAGTAATTTAGAAAAGAAATTCTGGCAAGCAAGTAGCCAGTATAATTTGAACATTGTTCTACAGGTTGACTTTTGTTTGCATTTAGTATTCAATGAAAAATACGATCTTTTGCTATGTTTGGAGAGGTCTGCTTTTAGAATAACATTATTGCTTTAAATTTTTATAGGTATATGTCTCCCACTTTAGCCTTTTGTGGAGCTTCCTGACTGAGGCGCCCTGTAGGGTGTTTGTGTGAGGGAGTTTGAACTTGGAAATCTGCTCATCGCAGGCACCAGGTTTCATACCTGATGCACATACCAGGTGCTTCCTAATTCCAGTTCAAAACCATTCCTGACCATTGGATGCAGGAAGCAACTCAAAGACCTCATCAAGACAGGTTTTTAAACAGTTATATTTCAGGTTTAGATCTTGTAAAAGCAATGGCAAATCATTTACTTCATTTTTTTTTCAGTTCTCCAGTCTTACATCATTGCTCTTCTGAGGTGCACTCTAACTTTTGAACACTACATTGTCAGGCTTCTTTGTCCACCTCAGGGGAGGTTTCTTTGTATTTGACCATCTCTTCCAACACTGGGAGACCAGAGAACTCTTCTGAGCTTGCTGAAATTAGCAACCAGCAGATTCCCGTAAAGACATGCCAATATCTTTTACCTTTGTTTGTTTCTTCACGTAGGACTTTTCTGTTATCCTCATTCCACTTTCTCCAAATGTCTCAATAAGTGTGGTAATCAGGCAGAATAATTTTCTAGGTTGCTTCCACTTGAGGTGAATAGCAAGGAGAGTGGTGAAGAACTACTCAAGGACCTTATGAGATGAGTCACCAGACAGTAAAATGACAAATTAAATTCTGCAGAGATAAATGTGGACTGCTAAGCCTCAGTTAAAACAGTTGTAGCTGTACATGGAAAGTGACTGGCCCTGGGCTGACCCTCACCTTTCAGAAATGAGGTCTTGGCATCTAAGATAATTCCAAGAAAATTTGTTCAGTTCTCAGTAATTCCCCCAAAAGTGAATGTTCAGAACTGCTAGGAACTAAAACAAATTACATCGGCTTCAGGAGGAGACTAGACAAGTACTTGAGAGAGCTATACTGAGGAGTGCTAGACAGATGAACTCCATCTGTCTCAGGAAACCCTCTGAACTGAAATAGCAGGAAACTGGGAAAATGTCGTGAAAATGGCATATGCTTGTTCTGTTCTTGCTCTTCTGTGTCCAGTTATGGCTGTTGTTGGAGAAAGCACCAGGAGGATTGTTGGTCTCAACCAGTATTGTGGCCCTTGTGTTCTCAACACCTTTTTCATGTTAGATTTAATGGTATATGGGAGAAATGGGGCACAAACTCTACTGTTGAGTAGTTCCTTCAAGACATACTTAGGCCTACAGTGTGATAGCAATTTTATAAATATAATCAGGATTTGGAAAGTAGCACAGATGTATTTCTCAGACTGTCACTGATATAATTTGCCTGATGTATTTTCTGTGTTCATAGTGCTTCATTTCTACCTGCTTTCTTGCCTCCTTTTGCTCTTGAGTCTCCTCAGTTATTCTCGTCCAACACCCAATGAGATTCCTGTGTAAGCAGACGAGACCTCATGTTTCCTTACCAGAAACATAACTTCTCAGTGAAGTTAAAAATGTTAGGGAAATACCATAGTTTAATCTTTAAAATAAAGTTAAAAGTGATTACCTATATAGCAAAAAAAAAATCTTGATATTTAATTTATATTATTTACTTATAAAGAATTCCTTTGGTGCTAGACCTAGACTTGACAGTGAGTGTAAGTACCATGGGTTTTAAACATGCCTGTCCAGGACACCAGAGTGCTTGTTCTATTTTTATATAAAGGAAAGCTTACCAATAAAACTGAAAACTCTCAGCCCCCTCTCCCACAGGTTTTTGTGTCAGCCACAAGTCCCGACACCCCGTGTGTTTCTGCTCGATGGTAGTGGAAAAAAAGATCTGTTGAGATGAACATGGATTTTTATGGGGATACAGAAACAGTGACCTACCTCCTGTGGTGTTGTACAGTGTGTTACCAACATGCTGCATGCCCACAGAGCAGTCTGGGGGTTTGCACACCCCCAGAGTCTGTGTCTGGTCTGTGTCAGCACTGCATTTGGTGTGGGATGCGTTCCAGCAGATGTGCATGTTAGGTCCCACACATCTGGGCACCTATCTGTTTTGCTGGCGTCCCTGAGGCTCCCTGGAAGGCAGGATGCTGTATTGCATCTGCAGGCGTTCCAGGCTGAATCAGAGGTGGTCTTCAGTCACAGCCCTGGAGTTAATTGTTTATAAAGCTGCTGAAAGGTCCCTACTAAATTTCATTTTTTAAAAATACCTTTCCCTCTTCCGTTTTATTTCCTTCCTCTTTTTTTTTCCTCTTTCTTTTAGGTTTTCAGCTGTTACACTTGGCAAGTTTCTTTCCCAGCATTTGGAAATAATTGTTTTCTAAATGCTACCTGGGTTATCTGCCAAATTTAACACCTTAAAAGGAAGCGGGGGTGGGGGACGAGAGACCTACCTGGGAATGGAGCGAATGTAGTGAGTCTTTAGAAAGTGCTAAAAAGGAAACTTCCCAAATATAGCACCTAAAATCAAAACCATAGAGTTCCCTCACATTAACTGTAAAATACCACGTGTTATCATCTACAGGGTAAAAAAAGGCCATTTCACCCAGCCTCATAACCTCTTTTTTAATTTTCTCTACCAAAAGATAAAGCACGTGTGGCTTTTTGGGTTTTTTTAATTCTAAAAAATGTGTATAGTTTGGGGGGAGACAATTTTTTCATGGTGTTACTAGAAAAATCCTGCCAGTTCCTGAGAAAGCATAAAAAATAAGAGCAAAGCCACTGATGGCACTAAGAATGACCTATCTTGGAGACTTTGCAATGGCCTAATTAGCTGTGAGGTTGTAAGACAGGATTGATTTTGCTGGTGGCACAGGAACAGGATAAAAAGTTTAATTCCTTCTCCTTGGTGATGGAAGGGGTGAGGCAGCCCAAGGTATTGTTGTGCTGTTGTTAGTGCTGTTTCTGACCACTGTGAGTTTCGTCAGGGGCTCGGTGCAGCTGAAGGTGTGTTACAGCAGCCCTGGGACAGCTCCAAGGTGTGGATTAGTGGCAGTGTAGGTCTTGCATGGGAAACGCACAGCTTTTATGAAGAACAGCTTGGCAAGCGTAAGGAATCAGGCTCCTTGTCCTTAAATGTAGGTGTCCTGGTGCCAGGGCTCAGCCATGGCCAGTTACATTTTGGTCACCCTTGCGTTTGGTACTCTCTCTGCAAGGGGTCAGCCTCCACTGGTACCTTCCATCCCTAAGAGGTTATTTCTCAGGGACTGTTTTTAACATCTGCTTCCTGGGTGATCCCCGCTGGCTTCTGCCGGGTTTTCAGGTGGATGCTCGGGTGCGGACAGCGCTTCCAGGACAAGGAGCTTATTGAAGCTCCTGCCACCTCCGCACCGTGGCTGGGAGGGGCTGGCAGCCGCGCTGTGCCTGGCGGCAAAGGCACGCGTTCAGGTCCGCGTGTGTGGGGAACACTGCACGGTGCTGGCTAGCGTTTCAGAAAGCAGGGAATAAAAATCCCCCGTAAACCACTTTCTAGACTTCTTTGTGGGTTTTTTTTATTCCCTTTAAAATGGTAATAGCTGTTTGGAAAGAGGACTGCCGGTTGTCGTGCCTGGTACAACAGTACTTCTTTGGCTGGTGGGACTCTTAATACTGTTGTGGATTTAACAGTAATAATATTGAACCAAGCAAATGACTTCTAAAGTAGTAGAGAGAAATAAAAAGTGATATGTACTTTCATGACTTCCTTTCAATTTAGATCTTGTCTTTTTCAATAATTTGAGTTTTTGTCCTACTCATATTCGATGGCATATTTTGCATATAACAACTTCTCTGTAATAGATACTCTGTGTAGTTTAAATGTATCTTTTGATACATTAACAACTCAAGGGAATTTAATTGGTTTTTGTAAAGCTTTACTAAAAGTTAAAAATAACTTAAGATGACAATTGGAATAATTAAGTTGCTCTTGTTTAAAAGTTGAATTTTTCAAAATTAAAATGACTTAATTATATTGTAGATCAGCTGTTCTGTATTAACATCTAAGCCCTCATGTTCCTGTGGCTTGATTCTGCTGCCAGAGGTCTCTGGTGTCTTCTGAGAAAGACAAGTCTTTGCCTCTAGCAGTGTGGGTGGGTATATAGAGGAGCTTTTTGTAAACCTCTTTTGCAGTGACATCAAGTGCAGCATATGTCAGACCAGAAATTACAAGAGTAGGCTCTTTTAACACTAGTGTGTTACAGGAATCTTTCCCAGAGAGAGAAAATATTTGCCTCAGCAGCTCCTGCAAGTTAGGTCGCCTAATTACGGTTGAACTATAATATACACTAAAACATGTATGCTTTTTCCTTCTGGGCTTCAATAGAAAATTACCAGTCTTGGTAAAGTTTTTTTTCCATTAGTAAAGAGAGCACTGCTGATCTGAAAATCCATCAGGTCATCCATACAAGCATTACATCAATTGACTTTTGAATATTTTTCCATTAGAAAAGGCTCCATTTTTATTCCCTCGCTGAAGTGGCAGACTTTCGTTTGTGCGGTTTTTCCATTTATTGAATTTTGCAATAAAAGAGTTTTTGAAACAGATGTCAGTCATTGCTTAGGAGTGGGGCATTGTTAGAGAGCTGTTTTCTTCCTTTTTTTTTTTTAAGTTAGAAGAAATTCTTGTCCTTCCCCTCCCTAACTTTAATTGTCACTCTTTAAAGCCATAAATAATTTTCTAACCTATAATCTGGTGTCAGAACAAATATAAGCACCAAACCCTGATTTCATAGAAATATTGCAGATTGACCATTGTTCTCAGCAGGAGCAGGACTGGATTTGATCTCTCAATTGTAAACCAGAAAGAAGGGAGTGGATGCATTGCAGAAGGATGGTTCATATTAGCATCTTCCTTACCGTGTGGAGTGGACCTGTTAACACTTTCTTAATGCTTAGATTTTATAGAAGTAGCCAAATGTGTGCAGTGAGTGATGTCCAAAAAACTGGGTTCGAAGGGATTGTTTTATTTTCTTGCTAGAGTCTTATCCAGGTAGAAAGATAAAGAATAAGATTTTGCATTGTGATTCTAAATTATATGTGTTTCCTATGCAGAGTGGTCTTAGGACAAACTGAATATCTTCAGACCATATCTTCGCCTGTCACAGAAGAACAAAGTGCTATTCACATGTCTGTGTATATAACGTGTGTATATATAAATATACATACACACACACATACACTTTAAAAATCAGATTTTCATTTTTATTCTTTATTGACAGCATTTTCCCCATGTATTTAAAAAAAAGTGCCCATTTTTCTAGTGAGCGTTTTAGCTGGGTTTGTTTAAATTACGCCAATAAATAATTCTGAATTTTAAGAAGTTTACAGCATTTTATTCTAAAGAATAATGTCCATGGAAGGAAACCAATTTTTGTGTTGATATCTGTTTGGGAGGGTAAGCCTTTGTTATTTCATCTTGGTACTTCACTGTTACTTTTAACATCAAAAAACACCCTTTCTGAAGGTGAGAGAACACAAAGCATCCCATATTTATAATTTGTGGAGCCTAGGACTGTGACCTAATGTAAACTTGAAGAGATTTAGTATAAAAATATCCTTAGCTTGAGGGCAACGTTTGAAAACTTTGTGGATTTTCTTTTTTATCCTGGCTCAGTCTTCAATCATATTTCTTTGTTATTATTTCCTCTTAGCATTAAAGTACAATTGACATTGATAGATATCAGGAGAAGGCTGAGCTTCCTAAAGAAAAAAAAAAGAATAAAAAAAGAGAAGAAGAGATGTGTTGTTGGCACAGAAATAGTGGCAGTAGAAGAGTTCCTGGCTGCCTTTTATTCTGCAGACAGTGAGCACAACGGGGCTCTCGCTGCCTGCTTTTGGCTTGTGTGGATTTGCAATAAACAGCTCAGCTATGTGTTTATTATCGAGACTGATTCAATTCTTCAAAGACAACTGCTCCCAACTTGTGAATACTTGTTAGTTGCTGGAAAGCTGCAGGAGTGAAGATCAGCTCCTAGTTTTATGCCAACAAAGTAATCCGACGATGTGGTACTGTCTTTTCCACAGGTGTGTGTGTACTGGGACTGTCTGAACCTCCCTGTAACTAATAGCCCGTGTATAATTTGGACGGAGAAATCTTCAATGGAAGACCCCGAGGGAATAAATGGGAAGTCTGTAAGTAAACAACTTGTCAGTCCTGAGAAAAAAAGTTGCAGCTTTTAAAGTGGCAATTATTTTTGTGGCAACCAAGTGAATGAAGGTCTTAGAGAGCTACATGCACTTTTAGTGATTGGAAGAAGCAGTGAATGACAAAATTAATTGAGAGGTGGAGGCTTATGCTAAAGCTACAGAAAATTAAGTATAGATTTAAAAATATTTTTCTTCAGTGATTCATATTACAAAATGATGGTTGTTGCTTTCTCTAAGAAATATTTGGCCTGCTGCATTTATGCTGTTAATATTTTTGTCTGTTAGAGAGTTTTCATCCCATTATTTGAAGTTATTTCTCTTTGCCTGTGTGAATATATGCAAATACTGCTTCTGGGAGAGGCGAGTGCAACTTCTAGCTGCAAAGTCTTAATAACAGTGGCAAAAAAATGTAGTACATTGTTGTTTCTTGTAAATGCCTGTTTATAGAGTCACAATAGTAAGAAATTTTGCAAACTATCAGGTACAATTAAGAATGTTTCATGCATGGTCAAATGATTAGTTGTGTGTTTTGGATTTGTTACTTTAGTTTGTGACATCATTCTTGGCACTCAGTGAAATTCAAAATGCTACATATATGTTTTTATTCTGAATTGTTTAACAGAAACCGTGTATATTGAAATTGCCTTGTTTTTACTAGTTGTAAAATAAGTCCAAAAACTACTTTTTAGTAAATTTAATTAGATTTATTTCCTGCATTTTTTTCTGATGTGTTCATTTTCTATATTTGACAGTACTCTCTGTATTCACTCTTCCCTTTGTATTCTATGTTCCTTATCCAGTTTCCCTGATGCTTCCATTAGGTTTTCATGTAGCAACAGAGTAGGAAAAACCAAGCCCCTTAACAATAAGCCTGTTGTGTTTTGTGTTTTTGTTGCACTGTATGTGTAGTGTCATTTTTGCTGTCTGAAGCAATATGGCTTTGATTATTTTCCAATGTTCATTTGTTCCACAGTCTTGTCTCTATGTGTATGTTTGGGTATTTATCCATCGCTGCTGCTGCCACATGTGGACAGGACCAGTTAACTCGTAGGGAACAGGGTGGCCATGGTTACCAACAGGCACTAAATAGGGATGGTCCTGTTTGCAGTTGCAGTGCCAGAGCTTTCAGCACCAGCCAAGCTCCTCGTTCTGTTAGGAGTCAGGCTTTCCTCCATGCGTGAAAAGCCCTTCCCTGATGCTGTCAGGATTTTCTGTGGCTTCCACTGCAATACTTCCCCTCTGTGTGCCTGGCATAGCCTGGGCTTCGTGTGCTGTAGAGGGTTTGGGCTGGGTAATTGTATGCTGAAGCTGTATGTAATGACAAGTGTAACTGTCACTTAACATAACAGGATTGTTAAGGGAAATATTTGTTCATGGTTTGGCACCACCAGCACTCCTGTTGGGGTTATTCATTCCATTCTTTCTTTTCACCATTTAGTCCAGAGAGCCTGTAAAACACTTCGTCTGCTCAGAGTTTCCCTTCACATTACCCAAGTGAGTGGTAGTCATTCATGCTATCAGGATTATCAAAATCTAAACCAGTAACTGCTGAATAGACCCTGAGTGCACTGACCAGCACTCAGGCTTCTGTAAACGAGGACTGAAACTCCCAAAGCTACGTAACGTAGGGCAGGGTGTGACTCTTCTGATTGCAGTGTCCTTGGAGAGGTTTAAAATTGGGGTGTTAAACCCTGGAATCAGATCCTTCAATTAGGTCTCACTTGAAGTAATTCATAACTGGACAGGCTGCTGTGTTTGCAACAGCCAGTTGACCAACAGAGAGATTTCCTAAAAGCAGTAGTCAGAAGGCAAAATAGTCTCAGTGAAAATAAAGAAGATGGCATGAACACGGTTTTTGTTTATTTTGCTCTGTGTGTGTGCATAGAAAGAAAGAGAGAGTGAGGGATAGATTAGCACTCTGTAATTAGAAACCAGAAACCAAAACCTGTTTGGGATTTAAGATCCCAAACACATGTAATGATTTCGAAAACCTGGTTCTAGTCCATAGGAAAAGGGGGAAGCTTCCCTACAAATACCAGTTGAAAGGTAATTTAACTTTGCAACTGGACAATACAAACTATGTGGTGGAGGTAGTTTCAGGTACATGTGGATAGGGGAGGAGCTTTATTCAACAAGTGAGAAATGAAGCCGGATAATGTTTTAGGGAAACAGAGGTAGATGGACAACAGAGAAAGTATCAAGAGAAGGAGAAAGTAAAGGAAAATGAAAAAAGTTATCAGATAACAATATGAGAGAGTAGATGAGTACTTTGCCACTGTCTTTGGCCAAGATTTCTCTTTAGAGGCAGAGGATGATGTTGCGCATGGGAATACAGCCTGTCAGTGTTGACGTGTACAGACGATACTGTAATAAGCCCAGTAAACTCACTTCTGCACTTCTGTTACACTCACACAGCTGAGAGAGTATTGTAGCCATTTCCTAAGTGAGAAATGGTTCCAATGGCACTGTCACGTGCTTGGTTTGCATGCTCTAAGAAATGAATTTCAACCTTGGGCTTGCAAACTTGAACATTACATCTACCCCTGCCTTGCCTTTACTAGGTGCTTGAGAAAGAAGCACAACACAAACCTGAGGCCAGCTAGATGGAGGATATCAGTGTATTATCCTGTCTGAAAATTTCACTGAAGTTCTGTTTCTTTCTTTCCATGTCCAAAAAAGACTTTGAAGCTTGTTTGCTAATGGTATATGCATCTGTCAGAGATGGTTCACTCATGTTTTATCAAGCTAAAACAAATGGTTGGGGTTTTTTAATTCGTATTTTCTTCACCATCCTGAGGGGGCTTTTCTGCCTGCTAGTCATTTGCAACAAGCCCCACTGCTCAAATATACTTGAGAAATAAAAAAGCAACCTCTTGTTTTAATTATTTTTGAGATGAAAATGTCATTTTGGGTGTTACGGAAATTCTGGTTGTAAGGAGACTGGGAATGGGTAACAGTACATCTTATACCAAATTGTTTTCAAAAAATTTATGCAAAATTATCATTGTTTGTATTTGTGGTAGACTAAATCTACCAGTTCCAAACTTGGCATTGGCATGAATCCATTGCCCTACAAACCATCTAGAAGCCCTAAAAACATGACAAACGCTGATAAGAGTCAACATGATAACCCAGGTGGTTAGAGGTACCCTGATGATGACTTCTAAAAAAAAAACTCAAAAAGGACAGTGTAGAGGTCAGCAGGTATTTTATTTAATTTGATTTATCTGGGATTTTTTTTAAGAAATGCATGAGGTTTATTTATTTGCAAAACTCAGCACAAGAAAATTTTCACCACAAAGTATTGGCATGTTTTCAGCAATTACTATACCCTCTGGGGATATTTTGGAGGGCGTTTCTTCCATAACTCTCTCTCTGGTAGCGATATTAAGTTATAATATAGCATAAAATAATTTTCATTCCTACCCTGTCCAGGATCATAATTGAAAATTCTCATTGCAAAATTGTACACCAAGAAGTATTTTCAGCATCGAGTATTTTTGATGATGGAGTTTGCCCATCTGGAAAACAGAGCGAAGACTCTGAGGCCCTCAGCAGTCAAGTTAGATCCAAAAAGTGTGTGCCCAATGAGCCAAAAAAGGAGGTGCTCTTGGTCCACTCCAGCAGTTAATCTTCTCTGATTCCCCTCACAGCCCCCAAACCTCAGCTTTCAGTCAGTGCTCTGGGCAGCCTGGCTGCATATTTCCAACTTCTTTCTCCTCCCTGCTGCTCACTGGACACTTCTCTCCTGCGAAGCCCGTGCCACGTACCAGGGAGCGGCACTTTGCACCAAAAATTCACCTCATACCTCGTAGTGGAAAGACACAGAGCAAGTAGTTGGTTTCAGCAAGAAAGGGGGAGGGGGAAAATAAAAACCCAAACCAAAAAACATCCAGCACCTGGCTGCAGCAAAATAATGAATTTTGCAGCAAACATGCGAGATTCTGTGGAATCTTGGAAAAATGCCAGACTCCACGACCACAGAAATGCTGAGTCCATGGGGCCCAGAGAGAGATGGCTGGGGCAGTTCACATCTCTCTGTCTTTGTTTCAAGCTCCTTGCAGTCTTACTGAGGCATCAGATTACACTCTCTTCACATTTTCAAGGTTATCTTCACTACCAGAAGGGCTAGAAAGTTCATTTTGTTTCAAGGCGAGCCAGGATCCGGCAGCACAACTCTCGAGCGGTTTCAGAGGCCACTGCCACGGTGGTGGCATGGCTGTGCCTGAGGGCATGGCTGGTGACAGCCAGACGTGACCTCCAGATTTGAACAGCATCATCAATGACATGTTTGTCATGCTCACTCACATTACCTGTTTGTCTCATTAGGGAACACAGTCTATGAGGAGGAAGGCTGAAAATATAAATGTTTTACCTTTGATTGAAAACTGACAGCATTGTCACCATGAAAGTCATGCATGTGCTGCCTAGTTTTTCTCAAAGACTGGCACAGCACTGTTCTCCCTTCTTCGTTCCCCTCCTGTTCTGAAGAAATGCGTGACACGCTTCCTTTTTGGAAAGCTCTGCAAGGCAATAACCAACAAGCACCATGCAATTGCAATCTGTAACTGAGCCTATAAAATGTAATCGCCTGCACCCTTCCCACTCCCCTTCCCCTCTCTATCTGCAATTGGTAGAATATTGGAAACATAAGCCACAAAACCCACTTATTACGCTCAGTAAGTGTCAAAAAGAATGAACAGCCGGAACTAGCTGATGTATTTAAGTTCCCCAAATTGAAATGAGCTGCTGCTAGGCCGTCTATAGCAACTGCTCAATCAGTAACTATTAATAGATTTTTTTTCTTTCAAAACATTTTAGTGAAAATACTCCTGAAAGTTGTAAGCTGTTTGTGGACAGTTTGAAAACATTATTCACTGCAAGCTCTTCATTCATCTGGGTTTTCAGTAACACCATGGAGGAATTCTTGTCACTTAAAAATGTACTTTTCCTAATTGGTGGCAGAAATCCTATGGTGCCATAGGCAGCGGTGCTTGCAGCACTGACAGAGGTATTGCTACCCACAGCTTGTCGTGCTGGGCAGATTCCTCAGGGTCACAGAGACCTTGCAGGGGTTTCGTTGGGGTCCGTCAACAGATACCACCCATTATCTTGGTTACAAATCCTTGTTTCCTTTAGAGAGGTGGAACATTTTCTTTGTTATGGCATAAGGCACTTTTAGATGACTTGTGAAAGTGGGTATATAAGAAATACATAATCCATCTGACTTTTTCCAGCCACTGTGTGCAACTGTTCAGTGTGGAGTCTCTTCTTGAAAGTCTTGATGAAGTTGTAGCTTAGCCCTTAACAGTAAAAAGCAAACTGCCAGTGAAGTTTATTTTCTTTTTTACTAGGTTTTCTGGACCATTGTTCCGCTTGAGGAGCCATGTTTGTTAGTTTTGGCTCTCTGACTTCTCTTCCTTAAGGATAAACTCTCCTTAGGCAGTTGTACAACTATGCACTAAAGACTGCATAGCAGTTTATTCACAGCCCAAGCTCCAGCCGAATTCAACTGTGTGACTTCCTGGCTTAAGCAGGGGTGCATCCGTAATGTAAATACCTACTTGATTCTGTGGAAAACCAGAAGGTTTTTTGTTTGTTCTTGTAAAAGATTCCTGCAGGAAGCTTAACTTTAAAGTTGGCATCCAGCCTTCTCTGCTGTGACTCGGATACTGATCTGATTTTGTGCTTTCATGGACATTTTTATATTTGAAAATTTTTAATTCAACATTAGCTTTGCTTACAAGCTATAGAGCAGAATAAAATCGCATTACAAACATTGTAGTATTAGATTTTATCACCATTTATTTCTTCTCGTCTGCCCAGGGGTTTCTACATGTTCGGTAGAACTAATTTGCAGTCAGACACTGAGGTCTTCTAGAAGGCCAGCAGGCTCCACAAACTAATTTATCCAAATAACCAATCCCTCATAGGCCAACCATAGAAGGACACCAAAATGGCCTAAGCAGGCAAAGCCCCCTTTTGAAGTCTGGAATGTTTTGACTGACTTGAAACAGGCGGCAGGAATGAAGGGATAATTTTCAGTGACCCATGGGACTTTTTTGCCATTTTCAAATATTAGGTAAAACAAAGAGAAATTGCTTGTTCTAATTTAGAAAGACTTAGCAATCCGGAAGGTAACCAGACTCAGAATTGAGTACTAAGGTATAGAGCTGAAGTTTACTTAATGCATTGAAGGTTTGCATCTGGGTATATGGTATTTACACACCCACACATACACAGGCTGCTTTACTTATACATGCACATACCTAAACTGTTTTTTGAATTTCACTTCTATTAAAAAAAAATTAGTTCAGAGTATATTTATGCAATGTTAAGTGAACTACCTGAAATGCTGTTTTTAAGTACATACTGGTTTTCTCTAAACAATGATTTCTAATTGGAAGGATGTCTTTCTGTTGCTGCTTCAAAAACTGGGATAGTCACTCAGATGCCAAGACTTCCATGGCATACCTGTTTTCTTCCATCCCCTGTCCTGGTGCCATTTGAGTAAATGTGGAAATTAATAAAATTTTAAGTGGGTTTTCTAGTCTAAAGTACTCTTGCAGATACAAAGGGGAAGTATTTTGATGCATACATAAACCCACAATTTTCTATGAATACTTCTAGGGAGAAAGAGAGAATGTGAATATTTAGAAATAAAATTAAAACATTACAGATCAGGTATTTCATGTTCAGCTGCTTGAATGTGTATCTTAAAGAGAGTGTGGAGCAATCCCATGGATTTCAGCTCTTTTAGAGACATGCTCTTGTAAATTTTGTCTCAAGTTTACTGTGCATATTTATTTGATAGGTTAAACCCTGTATTTAGCAACACTAATGACACAGACCAGCTCCAGCACTCAGCTTCATCCCCATGACATTGACTCACAGGTGAGCTGGAGCTTCCCAGCAGAAGGAATGTTGTCTGCAAGAAGGATCAGTAAGCCAGAAGTGAAGCTGCTCTACCTGTGCTTAACAGAACTATGTTTCCCTAAAACAGTATTTTGATGAGGATTTTGGTCACCAACTCACCCTTTTCCTTCTGACATCTTTGCACAGAGCGTTGCTGTGCAGCTCACGTGTGTGTCCTGATAACTGTATGGATAGCAATGTCAGGAGATGGGAGGTTCAGGTTGGCACTTAAATATTTATGGTGCTGGGTTGGGCTATAGCTATCACTGGTATCGCTCCTACATACACAACAAACTCCTAGTTTTAGCTTGTTGTTTTACGTGGGATATTGAAATATAAGTTCCTCCCAGTTTCAGATTTCTCTGAAATATTCATTCTTACCTTGTCCTATGGTAATAGAAAATACAGAAGAATGACAAAGAAATCCTGTTTAAATGCAGTTTTCAATCTTGTACATACTGACCTCAGATTAGTGGATTTCAGAAACATGATGTTTAAATTAATGTTATTTTGGTGTGAGTGTATATATGTGTGTCTATGTGTGTCTGTGTGCATGGAATGTATTAGATTAAATTAAGTTATGTTCCAGCTTTTACTTGAGGAATATAATTTTGTTAGTAGTTAACAATGTTAATGCCATGATTTTCTCATATTATGTTTATATATATGGCTACAGTAAAATCAAATTATATTTGCTGGGGGTAAGACTAGTCAGTCAAGGAGCTGTTTACAACAGGAGAAATTAAAATTCAGACTTGGTAGGAAAGAGATGCTTCTCTTTCTGTCTGCTTTGCTGTAGCTGTACTGTCTAGACTGTCCTGGAAGTCATAGACTCAGTGGTCTGGCAGTCCATGCACAGCACAGTGACAGAGCCTGGCAGTGAGTAGAAAGGTTCATAGGGATTTCTCATCAATCACATAGAATTTCTCATTTCAACATTTTTGGCATTCAAAGCCTTATATTCTGCCACCACCATTCACATAGGGTGGACTTTCCACTGTACTGACAATGCACCTCTACAACTGTACAGTGCCGCAGATGGGAGAAAATTTCTTCCCAGCTCCTATGGTGATCAGATCCTACCCCAAAGCACAGGATTTGATTATCCTGATTATAATTTACAGAGCGGTAAATGCTGTTAATGGTCATGAATCAATGAATGAAATTGCTTGAAGACAAAAAAAAACTTTAAAAGAAGCAAGTAGGAGAGTAAGTAATTTCAGACACACTTTCATACTTTCCTTATGCTGCGGAGTAATTTTAAAATATAATCAAAGTGTTGCATTTGGGCAAAATGAATGGGAATTGCAAGAGTGAGAGCTTTTAGAGTAAGCACTGCTTGGGTGCTTGTAGATTCAGGCATTTTGTCTTGCTGAATGTGTGTTTAGTCCTGTAGATATTTTTAGAAAGTAAGCATGATCTATTTTTTTTTTTTATTTTTATTCTTAATAATTGGACATATTTTTCATGTTTGACCACCCTTTTAGTCCCGTAAATAATTTAAAAGATCTAAAAGTATCTCAGTATTCAGAATCAACTAGTTAAATGCTTATATGCCTGGCTTTCACCTTCAGTTATATGTACATGAAGAAAGAATCTAAAATTAGGTTCCATTGTTCCACTTCTATTTTTCTACTGTAGTTCAAAGCATTAGTTTTTTCGGGAACAAGCAAGGTGTATTTAGTGGTAGGCTGATGGGTACCTCGGATCTTTGTCCTTTGCAACAATACTTTGAAGAGGGAGAAGGTGCAAGATCTATGTTATGTTTTTCTCTGTTTTTGCAAGGCATTGTAAAAGCTAAGTGGCACATCAAGCAGGTTTATATAGTGCAGACACTGCATAAATCCTCTGCTCAGTCCCTGTAAGGGCTGTACGCTGCCATTATGCTTTCTATAAACAGAAGACAAGCACACTGCCAAATCCTTGCAGTGCTGGACATCAGCTCTTTCTGTCCTTAAGCTTGTCTTGTTTATTGATGCTCAAAGACTGTCTTATTTGCCAGTATTGCATCCGCTCTTGATCATTAGGAGCAAAGAGTATCTTGCACTTCTTGGCAGCTTGGAATCTCCATCTTTGCAACTTCGTCTCCATCTGCAGAGTTTTAATAAAATAATTACCTCTGATGAGTGTAATTAATTTGAAAGTATTTTGGTCTGACTAGTGAGACTTAAAGACAAAAACCACTCAGAAGCAAAGACCTTCAGGGCTAGACAGAAAAACAAGAGCCTCGTATGACAGCTTGAAGAACCTCAGATTGGGACTAGCAGAGAAGAGCAAGAGGTAAGTGCGTGCCACCAGCTTGGGATAGACAACATCACTTAGCCTGGTGTTCTGTGTCTAACAGGGACTGGCAGCAGACAGCTAATGAGAGTAGGAGAAAGAGAGCAAATTCTGCTTTTGAGAGGATGGAAGATACAGCCAAAACATTGTGTTTAATGCTGTCCTTCATGAACTTGCTTTTGGACAGGTGTGTGCTTTGATTCTCTGTAGCGATGAGTTCCACAAGTTATGCCTTTTCAAAGAAAGTGGTTTTGTTGTTTAATGCTTGCTGCATAATAACTTCAGCAAAACCATGGGGTTGTTAAGTTTTCCTGACATGAGAAATAATGACTTGTCAATCTCTGTTCACTTCCTGCAGTCTCTTTCCTGATTCGATAGAATTCTGTTGTTTTCATGACACAAAAGTGTCTCTTCCAAGTTGAAGAGCCTTGTTTTTTCCTGAGGCTGCTGCTGAGCTTTGTGTGAGAGATTCAAGATGTGAGCACTCTGGCATTATGATGTTTTCTGTTTTACTCTGTGTTTCCTTCCTAATAATTTTAAACACATCCACCCTTTTGACTGCCATTGGTCACCAAGGCAGTGTTTTCAGAAAACAATTGGCAACAACTGCAAGATCTCTTTCTTGGGAACAGTAGATAATTTAGCACTTATCCTTGTCCATTGTCAGTTTGAGTTGTCTTTTATTTTGCATTTATCAACACAGAATTTCACCAGCTTTTGTCATGTGTAGTCACCATGAAAGCAGTTTTATGTAGGCAGTTTTACTTTGAGCTGACCTGAATCATTTAGCAAATTTATAACCTTGCTTTTTGTCATCTTTTCCAGGGTATTTATGTTTAATAATAGAGCAGGTCATTTTGGAATTCCACCAGTAACATTGTGAAAACTGCCCACTTACTCTGTTCCATCCTTTAAATAGTAATTCATGACAGACCTTTTATTTTACCTTGTGACAAATTGTTTAAGAGCTTTTGGCTTGTGAGAGCTCTTTAGAAATCTAAATATACTACATTAACTAAATCATCCTTATCCAAATAATCATTAACTCCTTACAGAAATGCAAGTAATCTTGAAGTTATGACTTCTCTTTACAAAGCCATGCTTTCTCTTCCCCATTACATCATATTCCCATGTGCCTACCAATTCTCTTGTTTATTATAGCAGCTGATTTGATCATGGTTCCATTGTTTTAGAGCTCTCGGTTGAACTCTTGAATCTGGCTGTTTTGTGTCTCTTCATTTTGTTAATCTTTCCCAAAGCTTCTGCTGATACTTTGTTTTAGAGCTGTCAAGGTCTTCTCTTCTTGTATCGTGAGCATCATGCAAACAATTAATTTAGCTATTTCTGCAATGGTCTCGTATTGACTGAATTTTCCTTTGTTACCACAGTAAAATTTTGGCTTTTTGCATGTTTTTCATGAAGTGTTTATACTAATCTGAGACAATAACAATGGTTCTTTGGGGTTGGGGTATTTTTTGCCCTTTTTTTTCCTGGGTTTGCATTTGAATCTATGGAACATGAGCCCTTTTCCATTTTCAGGTATTTAACTGTAGTGTGTGGCACTCAGCTTGTGTAATGTCTCTGAAGGACATTCAGAACCTTTCTCACTGAATCTATTCAGTTTTTAAAAAAGGCTTTGAAGCTGAAACTGTTTACGAATTTGTGTTGAAATAGTTTTCACCAAAAAACCACAGAAACTGGGGGCACTGGCATCAGCCTCAAATCAGGAAGATGTGATTCCACCCCCTCTTCACTCTGCTCTCTGGTGATGGTGCTTTGGGATGTCTGCCCATGACAGACAGCTTGGGTCGGAGCAGAGAGCTGAATGAACACCTAGCCCTCATGATCAAGTGTTCTACCCACTTGGCTACAGGTGAGCAACTTCTTCCAGACAGACAAGAGGGATGGTGCTTTCCTGGAGGAGAAGTTTGAATTCTAGCCCTAATAAGGCAGAAGTGTGGTTTAAGCTCTCTTTTGCATTCTTTGGCATGTAAGATAGTCAGGGTTGTAGGAAACACCTGCCCCAGCCACCTGCCCCCTCTTTCTGTTGTCATCCAATCTTTTTGTTAAAAGCTCTGTCTCCAAAACTTTCTTCTTCCCTTGCTAGTAAAATTTCTGGATAGTTCTGATTTATGGTCTGACTCAAAAGGGTTAGACAAGTTTTGGGAGAGTGGGGACATAACTTTCCAGCAAAACTCACATCGTGGCAGTATATATTGCTTTCTTTTTGGAACCTGCATCTCACTGACCAGGAAAAGATAATGCTGGAAAACATTCATTTATTTATGTCATATTATTTTAAGGTCAATTAGTAGTTCTGTGAGTTTCAAAAAATATATAATATATCCTTTATATCTAGGGGTAGATCAAAGACCCATTCTGGCAGGTGGCACAGAGAGAGGAAAGAGAAAAGCAAGCTGTCACTTAAAGAAATTGCATGCAACATACGATGGAAGAGTAAATTTTAGAGTTGTAAGCTCATCTGTTCTAAAAGGAAATTCTGAGAGTTGAATTACTTATTTTTTTAAATATTCTATTTTTTTAAATGAAAAATGAATTTATTCAATACCCTTAATAAGTAAGTCAGTGACTATTTTTTCTTGTCTTTTATTTGAACAGATGCACTATTTGAAGATTGGCTCTTATACAGGGCTTTGTTCCTGTTGTTAAAGATCAGTATCCAGTCAGATCTATTGACTCTCAGGCCTCAGGTAGTTTAGCACCCCTGGTTTCAGTGGGCACTTGCAGCCAGTGCCTGCTGCAATGTTGCTGGATAAATCTTAGAGCTTGGGACTGAAAAGACAGTCTGCATCATCACTCCTATGCACTGTGGCTAAACCCCGAGTAAGTCAGTTGGAGTGCAAAGTGTGTGGTTCTTCTCTTACCTTGTGCTCTTTGCTTTCTCCACTTTATTCCTCCTCTTTCCCATCTCTGTTGCCTTCTGTTCAAGAAAAGCCTGTCCTGATTAACATGCGTGATTCCTCTAGCACGTGAGCTGTGTATCCTCAACTGGCAAAGGTGCTAAAACCTAAGCCTTACACTGTCTGGTACTAGCACGGTTTGGTAGATCTGAATACAGCTGTTAAGATCATGAGCCCCACTTGGTCAACATATTACAATTAAAGGTATGCAGGAGGCAGAAGCTGTTTTTATTTTAACTATACCTCCTTCTGCTTTTGTTTTTTTTTTTTTTTCTTCAATTACAAAAGGTCAAGCACCAGCAAAGCAGCAGCTCCAAATCCGTTTTCTGTGGCTTCCTAGGCTTCTTCCAGGGAAGATTTAATCCAGTGACCATTGGATTATAATGACATGACAAAGATTTTATCCCCTTGTTGACCTCCCCATGCAATGTTTTGTAATGTAAATGGGAAGAGAGCAAGAAGTGTTAGCAGAAAGAAAGCAGTTGTAATACCTTAAAAGCATTAATTGCTTTTCTTTATTAAAGATTTAGACACTCTGTGTGTGGATCATTATGATGGTGGGTTGTGGTGACTCCTCTGTACTTGAAATGCCAAATGTATTGACTGCTTGTCATCGTGTAGTGAGAAGGGTCATGCCAGCACCTTTGACTCCCTGGGCCTTTTAGAGCATGTTCGTTCTCCTGTGTATTACAGCTGTCACCTGCATATTATGGAATTCAGTGTATTGTGCAGGAGGAGGCTGTGGTGAGCAAAGGTGAGGAGGAAGAAGGGAACTGCACTGTGTAGTGTAATCCACAAGTGGGTAATAAAATGATGTGAAAGATAACTCTGAATGGGAAGTGAGGCAAGTAAGTTTGTGAAAAAAAAGAACAAGTCATTTGCTCCTTCCTTTTACTTCCAGCTGAAAGCACTCCTCCACCTACCTGCCTGTCCCAGTCTTTGGCTTCTCATCTTTGTTTTCGTGTTTTACTGGCGTAGAACAGTCCTTTATTTCAGTTGTCCAAGGATCATAGCAGCACACGCCTGAAAAGTTATTTGTGCCTCTGAGCTCTCAAGTCTTGTATAACCTGCTGTGAAAATAAAAATGGATGTTGAATATTTTTCCAGCATGACTTTGAGAGTTACCCATTATGTACTTCTGCTGATGAGCATTTTGACTATTTGCTTACTTCACACTAATGCCAGATTTACACTGATGCTGTTTAGGTCATCCTGAGTCCTTTCCTTAAGCACTGCTACACCTTTGGCTTCACTCCCATTGACTGTCAGCTTGTGCTAATAATAAACTGTGGATCTCAGCTGTTTTTGCTGAAAAGCCAGTGCTCTTTTGGGGACTTTTTTTTCCCCCTGCACTCATCTTATTCAACCACTGATGTTTTGTGCCACTCTAGTTTCTCATTGTCAGTGGCTAAGTAGGAAAACATTATTCGCTGCAAAGTGTTCACAGGGCGTTCAGCATTAGGGACAGCTGCTAGAAATAGAAGTCCTGTCCTTCTTGGTTTTGCTGAGCAGTTGTGGATAGTTTGTGTCAAATGAACTCAGTGGGAGATTTTATGTTGTTGTTACTGCTGTTACTTAGAGAGGGTTGCAAACTCTTGCCACATTTTTTATTGCACACGGCATTTACTGTCATGGAGTTCTTGTGTTAGTATTTTTTCTTTTTACAGGCTTGCTTGGCAAATGTTTCATGCCTAAGTATCTTTAATACCAAATCCTTGTGAGATACTAGTTTAGAGGGCATTATTATTCTGCCTGTAAGCCTTGCACCCCGCTGAGAAATTGCGAGAGTTACATTTATAAGTCAAAGAGGATTGTCAGAAACAAGTGGTGCTGACAAACCCAATGTGTTTTGTGCTTTAACATTTGTTTTCTGTGAGTAATTTGTAGGTATAAAAGTAACATTTGAGTAAATTTAGTGATAGGAAGTGTTACACAGGACCTGTGTAGGTCTGCCAAGAAAAATAAACATGAATGTGATGAAGTGTGTGACGGTGGTGTTAGCAGAGCTGTAGAGGCTCTTGGAGGGACGCTAAACAAGCATCATTGGGATCATAAACAAGCTGACCATGTGGAGTCTAGGAGCTGGGCTTCTGAAACAGAGATTTTCTTAACCACCACAACCTTTCATTTTACTGTTCATAAAGGAGTTTTAAAACTTTGTTATTTTTATCAGTTCTGAATCTGTCAAAATTGGAGGACTAGATTAACTGGCTGTAACATCTCATGTGTTTAATCCAAGATCTTTGTGTTACCCCATTGTGCCCAAACTGCCTCTAGAGGTTTCATGATTGCTCTGCTGACATTTTTTAAACATCTAAAACTTCAGTAAGGAGGAAATTAAATTTCTTTGCTTTGACAACTCCTTGTGTAATTGGATGTAGTGTTGCGGTAGTAAGGAGGGTTTTGTCATCAAGACACCGATCTGACTTTGGGAAATGTGAATCCTCTCCATGGCTGTCCTGCAAACCACTTATGTATGACTGTGATGCCATGTAGTTGTCTCTGCCCGTTGTTTGTCTGTGAAATGGGACAGTAACATTTTCCCTCTAATCATATTAGTCTAAATAATTTGAGCGAGTTGCAGTAAGCTTCTGTTATGAATAGAGGTTGCACTAAGCACTGTCTTATAGTTCTGAGTATTGAATTTATCCTTTTGAAAGTAAAGTGAGAGTGCCAGGCATGAAAAATGAACTATTCTAAGCTTTTGTTTTCAGTAATCAAAATGATGAAGCTCAAAATATTCCTATGAATATCTCTGTGTAAGTGCTCACAGAAAATATATTCCAGTGGGCAAATCCAAAACACACAGAGACTGACCCATAGGTTTTTGAAGTGATAAAGATCTGAAGTCAAGATTTGAACATTTTATTATCTGTCACCATGGAGAGTAAGGGATTTGTGTGTGCAGAGCTAAAGTTGTGAATTTGATCCAGAACATTCTTCTATGGTCTGTAAATGCAGTAATTTCTCTTAAGGCATATTATTCTGTATGACTTCTTCCACTTTGTGAGTGCACACACTTTTTATCATGACTGTTATACAGTTTATGAAAAATGCTATGCTTTGGAGCTATTTAAATTCTAGAGCAATTATCTTCTATAGCAGACTTTGACAATTTAAAATGCTAAGCACATGTTTAAATGACACCGTTCAATACTTTCACATTTATTTGTTCTCATCTGGTCAGAATATAGTGTGGGAATATCTTGCGATAACCCAAATTATAGAATATATTAAGTAGTTTTTTAGTATATTGAGTAGTTTAATTAATTAATGCGAAGTGGTACTGAGAGGCTAATGAAGAAAAATATAAATATAAATAAATAAAGCTAATTTTAAACTTGTTCTTTAGCTGTTTTTAAAATAGGACAAAGTTGGTAGTCTTACTTTTAGTCATCTGCTGTTGCTACTGTGTACAAATGATATTACATGAACAGAGGGCTACGTGATCCAATTTTAATAGTAGCAAGAATCTATTATCTTGTAACTTGATGATTTTTTAAACAATGCGAAATTTAGAACCATTATTTTTAAATTATAAATATAAAGGTAGTTGCCATATGTATTTCTCCTATTTAATTTATATTTAACTGTGGTTGCTCTATTAATCTTTGTTTTGAACATTAAATGCCTTCCTCACGGCAGCTGTCCATTCACTAGTACCATGACTACTGGCATGTTAAGTTCAAAGTGGAATGTCTTGGAGAATGCAGATAATATATTTAGTTCCTGTCACCAGACAGCACAAGGCACCAGTGCGTCTCGTTCTCAGAAGAGAAAGCCAGATACTTTCTCTGCAATGTTCTCCTTCAGTTAATATCATTTGGGGGTTTTTTTTTAGCAGAAGTGGTAATCAACTATATCAGCATGATTTTTTTTTTTTTTCTTCTGTAATCTTTGGTGTTATGAATACCTGGAAGAAAGTTTTAAACAAAATAATTTTAAAACCAGTGTCAGACAGAATATGTAGGAGATTATATGGGGGTTTTTTTCCAATACTTATATATGTCTGTGACAAAAAATAAGCTGGGGCTGGAGTAGATGCAGGAGAACTCTGGATCTGAATAATCAGAAGCAAGCCATTTAAAAACAAATTATAGAAGCTTATAGAAGAGAAAACTTTCCCAAGAGCATATTGAAAGCCTTAATCCATATTTCTAGAAAATTGCAGCTGTCAGGCTTTCTTTTATTGCCCTAGCAAAATGCTGTGTCAGGTGTTACAAAGAAGTTTGGCCACGCATTTAGGAAATTAATAGCTTCCTTACATCAGACATGTTAAATAGAAGCATGTCTGGTTGCACAGCCAATTGTCATATTTTGATGTTCCTACTGAAAGTTATTTCTTTTACTGTATAATTTATGTTCAATAATTAAGCTGTGAGGAAAGACTCATCTTCATGCATGTAAAAGACATTTGGAGGATGAGACCAATGATTGCGATGCCAGTCTTACTGCATATGGTGTCAGGTGCTCCTGTGAGTGTGCCATTCAATCACAGGGGATTCCAGTGTGGAACAATAAAGAATTGCAAATTTCCCACAAGGAGAAAATTGTTATTGACAAATTCATGTGTATCCCAAATAAACTGTATTCAGTTTGTCCAAAGAAGAAATTGACAGCCTGTAGAAGTGTCTTACACTGATGCTCTGAGTTTCAGTAAGTTCCACTTTGTCCTAATAGGCTTTCCAGCTTTCCAGTGCTTTCATCCAATGATAGATTACTACCTGAATTAACATCTTAAACCTCAGGTTTTATAAGTTTTATGATTTCTTCAATCCATGTTATGATTAGCATATTGAAAACTGCACTACTCTAATGGTGAATTTTTTCTCTTCTTGTGTGTAACTTCCCATGTTGAACCTGGTGTTTATTATCTCTTACCCTGTCACTGCGCACCTCCAAGAAGAATCAGGCTTCGTCTTCTCCTTATCTTCCTACAAGGAAGATGTAAAGAGCAGTAAGATTTCCTAATAGCCCTCTTTTCTTCAGGCTGATCAAAACCAGTTCCCTCAGCCTATCCTCATATGGAATGTTCCCCCTAATATTGATAGAGTCCTGTCGGGCCATTTCCAGTGTCCTTTACTGGGGAGGCCAAAACTAGACATAGTAATTCAGTCTCTTGAGTGCCAAATAGAAGGGGGGAAAAGGTTCTGTGATTTGCTGCTTGCACTCTTGCTAATACAGCCCCATATTCTTTGGCTTTCTTCACTTCTCAGAGCTCGTGTTCAAATCATCCTTTTCTGTAAATCTGCACCCAATCAGCTCCCAGCCTGCACTGTTGCATGGGGATATTCTGTCCTGGCACAGGACTGGGCATTGCCCTTTTTTGAATTCCACGAGTTTCCTACAGACCCATATCTCTAGCCTATCAACATCCGTCTGGTGAACTGCAGCCCTGCCCTACCAGTCTGGGAGGGCAGGGTTGCAAACTTGCAAACTTTGCAGTCTACAAACTTGTTGAGAGAACACACTCTCCCTGTTTGTTTGTAAAGGTACCAAACAGTATGGGCTGCATTATCAATGCCTGATAAGATGACATTGGCAACTGCCTGCCAGAGGGCCTTTGCATTGCTGATCACAAACCTTCAAGCCCAAGGTTCAGCTGATCCTTCACCTGCCTTATCTTCTACGTATTTGTCTGAAAGGGTACTGTGGGAGGCTCGCAGACTCTTGTCGACAGAACCAGTCATCTCATCTTAAAGCAATCAGGTCAGTTAAGCACAAATTGTCCTTGTTAAATCTGTGATGGCTATTCCTTACTATATTCTTGTCCATCATGTGCCTGGAAATGGCTTCTGAAAGGATTTATTCCATAATATTCCTGGAGACTGAGGTTGGGCCGACTGGCCTGTATTTTCCCAGAGTCTTCTTGTTCTTTTTGATGATGATATGGCATTGCCTTTTTAGAGTCTCCTGGAGTCTCCTCTAATCGTTGTGGCCTCTCAAAGATGCTCAGTGTTGCTGCTTTTCTACCTTTATCCTTACACACTCATGCCATATCTCTATACTCCTTATGAGCAGCCTGTCCCTGCCTCCACCCTCTATGTTCTTCATTTTTTTGGTTAAGCTGAACCAAGAGTGTCTTTTTCATCCATGCTGGCCTTCTGCCTTTCCTGCTCAGATTCCTACATGTTGGAAAGGACAATGCTTTGGGGAGGTTGTTGTTGAGGGTGAACCAAATTTCCTGGGCCCCTCTACTCCCATGGGGTCCTGCCAGCAGGTCCCACCTGCTCTTCTTCATCTGAATGATCAGATGTGGATAGGTGAAGGGGTAGGGCTGCGCTGTGTTTCTGATCTCCTCCATCACTGTGCAGTACCCATTGCTAGCTCTGCCAAACCTGCACTGCATTCACACCAGGATGCTCCCTATGGCAGCCTCCTCCCCGCCCTGCTAATGGATTTGAGACATACTGCATTCTCCCAAGATGAGAACAATTTTTCAAGGCCACTCTTATCGGTAAGCTTCAAAGGAAATAGCTTTAAATAAGCAGGCATTTCCCTAGAAATTGGCAATAATTAACAGTGACTGCCCATTTAAGCAAAAAGAAATCAAACAGTAAAACATGAGTGCAGATTGTGGATGTAAACCGTGGCTGGTTAGGTTAGGAAATTGATCTAAGTGTGCTCTTTTCTTTTTTTTTCCCCCTTTACAGAAGAATGAAAAGTAATTATTGTATTTTGAATGACTATTGTTCCTGTGTAATGCTTATGGCATAAACACAGCCCTTGACTTCTGAGAGCATGATAGAATTTTATCAATTCCTGAGGGAAGTTCTCGCTTTTGAATGACCAGCAATTTTCTGTCAGTTTATCTAATTGATAATCTTTATGCCTGTACAGTGAACGTAACAGAAAACTGCTTTTGTGGCAACTTCTAAAAGCTGAAACTAGGCTACAAAATTTGATAACCGCAAAAACTATTTAATGTAGCTAAACACCAGGGCCCAAATATTTTCCCATTATGTAATGTACAAAACAAGTTCAATACCCACAACATTAAAACAATGCTTTTCCCTACTTCCTGGGATGCTTCCAGTTCCCTGCCTTTTATCTTGAGGATTTTTATAAGTACTCCATTTGTTGCCCTTGTCTGCAGGGAAAAACAATAATCACAAAATTAATATATTTACTAATACAGTGACAAAAAGCAGTAACTCTTTGGTAACTGTCAATGGACTTACCTTTGCTCACATGGCGAGATAAGTAATGATGAATAGTTCATGATACTGAGTTCATGACTAAGACATGAGGAAGCTGAATGTTGCAAAGACTGAGTTACATAGATAGAGGTGATAAAATGTTTGCAGTTTCTCTGCCTTTTCCGCCTTATCCAGTTTATGCTGCTGAATGATAAAAGTAACATAGTTAATTCTGAAATTGTTAAGGAGACTCCAAAAGCTACTACCAAAAACTAGTTTAAATCCTCTAGTCCCTTCCAGCTTGCAGTCAGGTGTCTGGCAAGTAAACTGCTGGCCTGTTGACCTTAAGCCAGGGGATATCCTTAACACAAAATGCTATTTGTGTTAAATTATGAACTCTTAGTTTTATAGAGTAGCTTGCATTTTGTAGGGACTAAACTGGGTCCATCACAGATACTTCCCTTAAGGTCTTATATTTGCTGAACCTAGATGTAAGGTTTCAAAACAACTTTATTTTCTAAAATATGCAAAACTAATAACGATAATCGTAGTAGTAGGCCTGAAGTTTCATCTGTTCTCGATCCTTTAGGGGTAAGAATTAGATTTACTCAATGGTTTCTGGAATAGCTGTGGTAGTTGAAACTCCATCAAGCAACTCAAAGATCATAATAAACGAGCAGGTTTGAAAAGACTACTTAAGATACAAAAGGGCTGATGGCTTTTTTGAAATAATATTATCCCAAAAACTTTTTTTGCATCCCTTACAGTCCAGTTTCTCAATAAGATTTATACAAGTATTCACAAAGGGGAAAATGAGGCAGGGAGTTGAATATTAATGCAGTTGTTTTCAGCTGTGATGAAGCTGTAGTTCAGCAGTATCTTTGATGAAGTGGTTGATTTAAAACTTAGTTCCAGTGACTTGCCTTTTCCTGTAAAACACACCCGAGTAAAACATTTATTTTGGTACATACATATATAATCCTGTTACATAAATACATATGTAAGTATGTTATATATTTTAGGTAAACTGGAAAGATGTTCAGAAAGCTTCTCAGTAGTACTGTAAGTATAACTATCATCAGTAGAGAATGGATCTCAACTTTACTTAAAAGAAAATGATCTATTAAAGCAAATTTTGTTCTAAAAGATAATTGAATTTTTCAAATATTTATCCTGAATGCCTTGCTTTAATTCCTTCTGTATTATCTTTTAATCTCAGCAGAAGCAAAGTGTTGCAATCACAAAAAGCCTCAAAGTTAGTACATTGCATCACCCAGAAGGAGACTTGTGAAAGGGATTTTTATACTTAACTTTTCTGGGTATCTGATGGAAAAAAAATGATCGAGGAAACTCTGCTAGTGCCAAGATTCATTTTTAAGGTAGCTGACATTTCTGAACCACAGCCAAAGTGAAGATTAGGCAGATTGTTTGTCACGCTGTGTGATTTTGCTTGATTTTTGGTTGTGAGCTTTCAAGTTATGCAGGGAAGATCTCCAGTACAAACCAAGTGTAAGTGAAAAATTTCAGTGTTACTATAATTAATCCTATGAACAAACAGTGCTTTTGCAGACCTTATGTTTCTACATTTATGACCTATTATTAGTTTGTCATAATTTAAACAATTTACATGTAGTTCAGTGTGGTGTCTAGGGCCCTAATCACAGGCTATGTATTCCTAGGTGAATGAAGAAATACATAATTAGTTTTAATGATTGGAACCTAATGCAAATATCATGAGACAAACTATGAGTGTGTTGAAATCAGCAAGAGGATTACCACTGATTTCAGAGGGACTAGCCTCCCAATTTTTTTGCAAGTGTCATTTTTGCTTACTTGATCTAGTTCCATAGCCCAAATTCCTCCCTTTATATATATATAAGTTTTTACCAGTTGATAATTAGTTTCTAGTAGATTAGTCTATTAGTCTGTTGTGCATTTCAAAGCCCATTATTTTGAATTCTGTCAGATTGAAAGTAGACCTTTGGTGAAATTTATGAAGCTCAGTTTTCAGTAGCTGTCTCCTGCATGGATTTCCTATTATCTAAAATCTGACTAAGGTTATGAGGCAGACTTTCCATTTATGGGGAAGGATCTCTCTTCTGCTTAGTCTTCTCTGTCCTCTAGCACTGTAGAAGCTGCCCTCTGTCTATCAGATTCAAATGTTACCAAGCAAAGAATGACAGACTCATGGCCTGAGTGACAGTAAAATTACTTGGTGGTTTTTCTTTTTATGTGAAGTTGGATTTTTGTTTGCTGTGGGATTGAAAAAAAAGTCAAAACAAAAAAACAAAGTAAGTTTTAAAATATAACCTTTAACATAGTAACCTTTCTCTCACATAAATATAAAATATAAATAATAGGTATGTCAAAGTAAACCTTTAAGCATCATCCTGTGTTGAAAATACAACTAAAGACTAAAAGAAATTAGATGTCAAGTTGCATTCCGTGGGACCTTTTTAAAATGCAGATCGCATATATGTTAAAAGGAAATTTCAGATCTTTTACACAGTCTGGTTATAAAATTGATAACTTGGATAACACATCTTGGGAAAGCAACTGCAAGTTATTTAAGATCCCAGAAGAAGTAAGATGGGGAGAGTGGAGAAGGAAAGTGTAGCCTCCACTGCATGACTTTTGTGTCCTACATGTTTTGGTGGGAACTTGTGTAGTACTTCTGTGGGTACCACAGCAGGCCCTGGAAGTGAATTACCCATGTAATAGTCAGCATTAATAGTAAGAAAGAAATTTCTTGAAGTCTACTCACTGAAAAGTGATTAATAGCAAGACTATTCACAATTAGGAAAAAAAATAAAATTAAGAACAGGTCCTGGCCAACACAAAAGTCATGCAGAACCATAAAAATTTTTATATATTTTAATATTTATTTCCCTTTTTGTTATACTAAACAGTGCTAATAGACCAAAAGACTTCTAAAATTCATCTGCAGCTGTAGGTCTTAGTTAAAACTGATTACGCCTTATCCAGATGTTTTTGGGCCACATTCTCACTTGCAAGGATCCATGTTTCATTATGTACATCCCTCAAAATTAACGTACAACATGCTTGATTTTATTTGGTAGGATTTGCTACTCCTTTATAAACACTCTGTGTGTATGTAGATAACAATGCAATGCCTAAGGGATTTAGATGAATGTGCCTGGAAGACAGTTTTAACCATCCTCTTTCAAATGAACCAGAGGGGACAGGCTGACTGTCTTGAGGAACAGAAAATGTTTCTATGTCTAGTCAAGACATAGAAATTTAGAGGGATCAGTGACCTAATTAAAGAACATGAATTCTTCTAGTGTTGATGCCTAAAGTTCAAATGTTCTTTTTATACAGGAAACTCGCCTGCCTGGCTGCTACACAAATATTAAAACAACTCTGTGTGAGACCATGTTTTTTGAGCATCTGGTCTGCAGCACCATGAGACAGTAGCTAAATCTTTGCTATGCAAGACCTCCTTGTCAATCTCGAGCCTAAACATAGTAACCAGTGTAATAAGATGTTTATTAGGGGAAACAAATAATTCATGTCTTGAGATAAGCTCCTAACAGAGTCCGCATTCCTCCTGCAAGTTGCTCTAAAATGACTACTGTATTTTCTTCCTAACTATATTCCTTTCAGGAAGAGACTCAGCATGCCTGCTAAAGTCATTTGTAGCCTTGTCTTCCATATAAATGAATGTCAAGGTTGAATAAGATAACTAATGAGTTGGACGACTTCATACTTGAACACCAGAAGAGATGTAGCTCCAAGTTTCCTTCCTCTAATCCTTGGTGGCTTGCTCTTATTCTCATAACTTTTTCTCCCAACAAACTTCTCACTGTGTGTTTCTGGAAAAAAATACCTTATCTAGGGCTTATTCAAATCACATCTACATCATTACCACATTCACCTTGGGACAAAAGCCCTTGCAAGACAGGAGTAAAATATGGAAACAGGGGTTTCCAACTGTTCTAAATCTTTACATTCTTATAACCAAATATTTAAGTGTCTGAAATCTAACTAATAAATTGAAAGCCTTCAAAATCACAACCAGGAGGTATACTGTACCTTATAGCACATGTTTTAAAAAGGAAATGACTGAATAAATTAAAACATGGGAAGACAATCTGAGTTACATAATAGCTATATGTATTAAATCATTCAGGAGAAGTTGCAGCTGAACTAACACTCTGTAAAAATGAACTCTCTGTGGTAGACTCTTCACTCACTGAACTTATTTAAAATGTAACAGAGATGAGAGAATGGTTGTACAAAATGGAAAATTGCTGCCATGGAAGAGATATGTTCGGATTTATACCTTCCAGAGGAGAAGATGATGATTCGGTTACATACAAGGGAGAAGCAATTAACTGTATCTTTCAGTTTGAATCTGATGCTTATTTCAAATTACATTTAACCCCTAACCAATTCTGTCCCTCTTATCTAAATGCTCATCTATAAAAGGAAGAAAGCATGATCTATTCATAGAGAAGACATTGTGGATGTAATTAGAAATCGTTTACGGTCTGCATAAACGCCAGGTCTAAATGCTTTCCCCATAAATGCTCATTTAAGCATCCCATTGATCATTTTTTTTTCTCAAAATGTTTAATCATGTTTTCACTTCAAGTACATGACATAACTACAGCCCAGCTAAAATTAAAGTCTTAATAGCCTAATATGCAGTCCCTTACTGGGGCCCCCTTACAGACCAACCAGCCTTATGAATTCAGATCTTACTTTTTTATCTAAATTAGGAGCCAATGAGCTGGAACACATAATTTAATTTTATGATGCACTGAAAGTATTTCAGTAAGCAGTCATACCAGACTGCTACAACACTCAATCTTGGAAGGGCATTTTACAGGTTGTCTGTATAACAGATTTTAAAGGACAAAAGTTATCTCTTATCAGAAAATGTTGAAACATTTTTCATCTGGCAGAAGGATACCTTTATTGTTTTTTAAATAACTTAGTTTGAAAAATATTTTGCCGTGTATCAGGGCAAAACACTCCAATTAGTGCGTGGAGAATGAGCTCTTTTCCTTTCTTCTCTTCCTTTTTACAAAAAGGATACTTGTCAGAGCTACCTTCTAGTAATCTTCCTTTTGTAGCTGCTACAAAAATATTAGCTTTTATTTTGTCAGAGAAAGAAACATAAACATATATCCAATCCCCTATATTCATATGGTAAAAGCATGAGTATTTCATTGTTGCACTAGAATTTACAAGTTCAAGGGGTTGTCCACCCGTGTATCCTGGAAAATTGAGTTCCTTTACCAAGATGGATGCAACTGGTAATTCTATAATGTATAAAACTTTTGCTACAAAAATTACTTTAACTGATTCTACTTATTTAGAAGAAATGCACAGAAGACAGTAATATTAATCAGAAGGAACCCATTGCATTTCCTGTCTTGTTTTCTAATCAGCAATTTAAATAAAATCAGAGATATTTTGCTGAGATTTCAGGGAAGAGCTTTACTGTGTGAGATGGCTTTAGCGGTTGCCCCGTGTCTTCCTGGCTGTGTGCTGCAGCTGGGGTAATGTCAGTGAAGGAAGAGAGCACAAATTCAGTGTGTCCTGTATTTCCTGCTGTCTTTGAGGAAGCAACCGAGCTGAATCCATTGCAGTTAGGCTCCTGAGAACATAGAGCTGGTTGAACTGTGAATACTTCAGTTCATTTCATTCACCAGGGCTCCAAATTTTAAACCAGACGTGGACAGACTTCTTCACTGTAGGAACCCCATCCTAAAATCCCTGGAGATAAAAAGGTGCCCGGGCTCTGTTGCATGCTTAGGAGAATCAAAAAGAGGAGGAGTGTGATTTCCCAGTAAGAACTGAAAGAAGAGTCCCTGTGCTCATAGGGTTGACTTGCCTTGCTTCTGAGTCCCAAAGTAGCTGAGGGATGTCACCTTTAGCAAGCTGTACTCTGCTAGTAGTATGGATTACCTGGCAGCCCAACTAAAACCTTGCTGCTTGCCTTTCTGTTTAGCTTGACTGTAGGGAAATCCCTTTGAACATCCACTTCTGTCTAGCACCACATCTTGGCCAGCCTTATCTGATTGCTTTAAGAATCTGAGTCAGCTTAAGCATTAACCTCAGGAGTAAATGGTCTCATTATAATCAGTGCAGCTACCAACAGGCTAAACTTATGGTTTGTGATTTAGGACCCTCCATTAAGGGATGAATAGAGTGGATTCTAGTGGTTCCATATGTCCACTCATTTTTTATTTATTGAAGGGTACTGCACCAGCCACAGTTCAAACCAAGTGGCTTTACAACACATTATTATAATCTATTTGAGCTAGGAACATACAGTAAGATGTGAGGTTAGACACAAGCCTTGTTCATTTGAAAAGATACAGTTCATGTGGGAGTGAAGTGAATACATGTTTATTGAATTTAGAATTCCTCTATGTTCCATTCAAGGATTGAAGACTATTTATTTTGCTAACTTTTTGTGAATTTATTCTACTAAAATCGGTGCTTGAAACTGGGATTTGCTATTTTTAGAGTTACAGAAGACTTTTCTTTAGAGACACTTATCAGGAATGGGACTACTCTGTTATATAAAAATCTGAGGTGGATAAAGTCCCTTCTTGGCTGATACAGTAGTTTAAATGGTAATACTAAAAACCATACAAGACAATTCCTAGTCTTGTTACCAATACTTGCTTTACCATCTATCTACAAAGAACATTTCGTATACATATTTGTATATTTGCATATACATATATGTATGTATTTGAGGCCCATTTGAGACTAATTATCATTGATCTGCAAATAAGAATAAAATAACCCTTTTAAAACTTTTAATGGACTTTTTCTTTACTACATTACGTATCACCGTGACATTTTAAATATGCTGACTGTAAAATGAACAGTATTGATAGAACCATGGATGAGAAATTCAACAGATTGTTTCATCTATCACCTTCTCTGAAGCAGAATCACACACCTTAATTTCCATTGTAGCACTGGACACTTATCTAGCATGATGGTGGAGTTTGCTCCATTCCCATTTCACGGAGAGTAATTCACTGCCCTTTGTGGGAGACTTTTAGGAACCAGTAATGATATAAATCACATTCTTCTTCTCAATTTCAATCTCCTTTCTAGATCCACCAACCCTAGATCCACTAAGCTCAGTTCTTTGAGTGATTCCTGATAGCTTGTATTTCCTCAACTTGATTGTCTGTGCTGCTCTTGGCAAGGTTCTCCTGCTGGGGAGGATTACTTTGCACGTCACAACAGGATAAACACTTTTTTTACACATATTGCTTAGACTTGACTTGTGATCTGCTCCAAAACCACTTCTCCATAGCTGCAACTTATCCAGTGGTTGCTTTCTCGTATCTATGCAGCTGCTTGTTTAGATATTGTAGTTGTTTTACATATTAAGAATAATTCTAGTTGATGATAATTAGAAGAAATTAAAAATATAGGCTCAATTTTCTGCCCTGACAGTGAGGGAATTCTAAAAGTTTTCAGTGAGAATCTTGAATTTCAACTTTTGCTTTTATTTAACTTGATTTTTGTATTTTATCACCGTTGTTGAAATAAATGTTCAGTACAGTAGAGCTATACGACACCTAGAAAGAAATCATTCAGTCTGCATTTGACATGGTTAAAACTTATGTATTTTTTTCAGGGTCCTGTAACTATAATATTACCAGTCCCTTTTTACTGAATTTTTTAGTGGAAGAATTGAAAGGGCATTTATTTTTGCTGGTAATTTCTAGAATTTTTTTTTTTTTTTTTTTCATCAACTCATCAACTCAGGCATAAACTTTTGGTATTGATTTCGTCCCATATCACAGCTTTCTTAGACCATGTTCTTGCAGATGTGCATTTGCATGTAACTAATGGGGTTGAAGTTGAGGTAGCATACATTTAAACATGTGTTTGCATCTTTTGAGTACTGAGTCTTTACTCTGAGGTCTCCAGGGAAGCAAACCAGGCTGATTTCCTCCCTGGAGAGTGTCTCATGCATTGTAACAACAACAAATAATATGAGGAATGGGTATATTTTCTTATTCCAGCATACTATTCAAGTGCCTGCAGATTTCTGTGGCAAATACTTTTGTTGTCTGATGACCTTTCCATCATTAGTATGAATTTCCCTTCAAGGCAGACATTTTTCAATCAACAGTAATTTGCATATAATTTATCAAGAGAAAAGAAAAGCAAAATAATTTTATTTAAAGATTTCCCTTTGTTTTAAGTGTCATTAGCAGTTCTGACTAATCGGATTTTTACAATCTCATCAGGCGCTTTTAGAAAATCTCTATGAACTCATCTAGAGGATGCATTTATTCCTAAGTGTCCTGTATTGCATTACAGCACAGTAACAAGTCACCGACTGCTACAGATGTTTATGTGAAATGCAATTAACACTCTGCCAATTTAGTTTTTATAGGGACACAATCAATTTTTATTCATTTTAAAGCTGGAATGCTTTCTTTTGTTGTGTGCTGCCTCTCTGCTGATTATATAGCTAAGCAAATTATTCTTCTGTTTGTAGTAAATGGGAATGTTTAGGCAGACAGTACTGTGCCATGGATCACAAATAAGATAGGAATGAAATATTTGGATTATGCAGAATTTTTGGGAACTAAGAGCTAATTTAAATACATTTACGTTATCTTTATTATTTTAAAAAGTCACATCGAAATGTGATTGCTGGTATTTAGAGACAGTTATTTAATCACAATCTTGGTTCTCTGATGTGCTTAGTGTCCGCAGCTACTGTGGCTTTCATTGTTAGGGAAACAGAAAACTCAATTGTTTCAGAGGCTCCTTTAAAAATGACATTTTATCAGATATTTGACTTAGTTAAAGTATTTGCAGTGAACAATGCTAAATTGTTATACAATAATCTTTTCTGCATAAAGGAACCCAAAGCAAGTGGTACATTCAGGAAACCTGGGGATATTGTTGTAGGTAAGAGCTTTCAAAGAGTTGTGAAGAATGGAGTTTTCTTGATGGTCCCTGTTGGGTAATATTTTTTGGATATTAAGGGTGATGTCAAGTCAAGTAAACAGAAGTCAAAAAAGAAGACTGGAGGTGGCATGAATGTAAGCTATTAGGACAATTTTGCTTAGAATGAGTTATCTTCTGCACCTGGCAAAACTATTGATAAAATTGGCTGGTTCTCGTGCAGAAGACATTTTTGCTAGGTGGTGGTTCCACCTGAAATAAATACCTCTTATCCTGGCTTTAGTGATCACGTGCAGAATCTGTAAAAATCTGTAAATTCTTACTTTAGCCACACGCCCGTATTATATCCTACACTTTCCTTACGCATTTATTTGCTTTTCTTCCTTGACTGCTGGGATATGTTGACCTGCTTTTAAGAAAGCTTTTCGAAGAGTGGCTCCCTGGCTGTCCTCAGTGTGTCAAGCTGTGTCTCCAGGCTGGCCAGGGAGACGCTTGGAGGTGGCTGCCCACAGGCCACCTGCAGGCAGCTCCTGCTTGGGAAGGCAGCGGTTGATCCCCTGGGCATCCCCGTTGTGTCTTACTCCAGCAAGCAGTCTCAGCACTATCCTGCTGCCAATACTGATGTCTCTTCCTGAGTGGATCCTCCTGGTCACTGTTCTTCCTCGTGGTCAGTTCTAGTGTTCATTCTCAGGGTGTTCCCACCTCTTGTTCTTTCATCCTCCAGCCCCAGGTCCTGCATTGCCCCTTACGGCCCTGCATCCCCAGCTCCTGTCCTCCCTAATCCTTAGCTTTCTTCCTTTGCTCACCAGTCTGCCTATTCTTCATGCTTTCCTCAGCCACAGAGCTCATTTTCTCTCTCAGCTACTCTGCTTTCCCTGCGTTCTTTTCTTTCTTTCTTTCTCTGTCCTTTTTAAACACAAGACAGAAAATGAGAGGAAGGAAAACATCATTAAAAAGAAGATAAAACCCATTCCTGACCTAATTTTATGAGACAGCCCTCAGAATTCCTCGAAGTATGCCAAGTGTGAACAGATTGGTCCATAGGACTGACTTGCTAAAATGTAATACATTTTAAGTCTCTACCATAAGCTGCAGTTTTCCAAGGTTAACTATTTTTTATGAGATTCATAGTAAAGTTAATAATTGCTGCCCTGAAATTAATTTCATGTTCCTAATGTACTGCTCAACTTAAAAAAATTATAATTATTTTGAATATAGGTGGAATTGCTTTCTTTTTTATGATTCAAAAATGGCTGCACACTTTTGCTTGACATTTTATATCAATCAGATTGATATTGGGAAGCTGTAAATTTGTTGTGGATCTTGTTCACCCAGTAATTAAAACACGTGTACACTTAAGCTTTCTAGGCTCCTGCCAGCCAGGCTGGGAAGTAAGTTGAAAAGCCATTTCTCCTGCAACTGTCTTGCTACCCTTTCCCTGTCAGGCTGCAAGGTTTGTAAGTGTTTTTATAGTCCCGGTCACTCAGAGAATGCTTTTATTGTGCCTACTGGCAGAACCACCTTTGTGTAACCTGTGTAACTATTAAAATACTTTTAGTTTCAGAGAACACAGTAAGCATGTGCATCCTGTGTGTGTTTAAAGCCCACATTTACATCCTGTGAATTTTTGCTCTGTGTTTCAGAGAGGTTTCAGTCTAACTCCAGATGTATGGGTGCTTGGAGGCAGTCTTGTCTTTTTATTTGCCTGTCAAATGTCGTGAATCCTCGTAGTTTTGTTAACCATACCAATGTTAATTTACTTTGGATGCAGTAACAGTATGTTGCTGAATTTTCTTGCCCTCAAGCACAAAGACAGTAATTTAGCTTAAAGCACAGAAGTAGTTTCCTTAAATTTAAACTGGGACTATAAATAATACATTATTTTGTGCAATTAAATAGTTGATATTTCTCCCCACATTTAGTTATAAACTACTAAAGTTAAACTTTTAAAGCTAAGATTTCTATAAAATGTGTCTAATAACTTTATAGAGGGCCACAACACAAATCTAAAGGAAGTATCTACAGTTTATGTTAAACCCCTTTACTTTAGATTGATCATGTAAGGATGTTCATGTTTTCAGAGAAAATGTACAAAGGTTTTGTTTTCTTTTTCCTACATTTTTCACCTGATCTGGCTTTCTGTGACAAGTAACAAAGTATTAGCACCTTTGGTGCTGATACTAATAACTCTCAATGCAGAGTTTTCCGAGGCCTCCCCACAGACAGCATGAAGGCTTCTTGTTTCACTTCTTAAAATTTATTAGTATTCAAGTTCAGTGAAGCCTAGATGAATAATTGCAGAAAATAAACACCCCTAGGAAGTATGGACAAGGTGAGCTGTGGAAGCTGTTCTGACACTGAAATCAGATGAGATCTACATTTGGTTCTTTCATGTTTCTCCTGCAATTTTTCAAGGGGAAATGGTACAATGACAATGACCATTTTTAGTAGCACGCTGTAATTACCACAGAGCTAGGACACAAACTATTGTGAAGCAGGCAAAAAAAAGAGAAAAAGGCTGAAAATGACCAACAAGGACACTTTAATGAACACTTCAATGCACCTCAAATGAAAACCAGATGTTCTTTGTTAACTTCAGCAGTAAGCCTTCTGTTCCGATTGAGGAAATTGTACCTTCATATTTTTTTGTATGTTTAATAGATAATATGGCAGAGGTATGTTTCTGTACCTTTCTGAACCTTTATGGCATACTTAACATTGCTGATATAAATAACAACCCATGGCGCCAGAATTTTATCATTTGAACAGTACAGTGCTTTATTTAAGAAAGCCCTGTAACATAATTTGCTTAGCAAATGGAAAATATTTCTGCAAAATCACTATTGAAAAACTACAAAAAAGGACTATTTCCTTACCATTTCACTGCACCGGAAGGAATACCGCAAATAAAATGATGCTGTAAGCATATCTTCAGCATAGTTTTGATTTAATAGATCATAAAACACATTTTTTAGCTATCCATTCTCCAAGTTCCAGTGGGACTGCCTAGGTCTGGCAAATCAACTGCTGACAGGAAACTAAAAATTCCTGGGAGAATTAATCACAAGTATTTATGTGCATGTGTGTGTCTATATCAATACATGCCTAGACATTAGGAATATATAGCATTGCGTATGACCTCTGGACTTGAAAAGCGTATTGGCTTGTAGAACACCTACAGCTGCTAAGTCAGGTATTGGGTGCTTCAGTTACCTGTGTAAGCCTGCAGTTCTACTGCAAACACAAATTCAAGGACACTGCTGGAGCCTGACAATGGTAAATCTTCAGCCTTCAAGGAGAGCATTTAATCAGAGATGTCCAGAACCGATTCTGGAAACCCACGGCATTTTATACGTTCACCTCTTATTTCTCCAGGTCATCAGGTTGTTCTGCAGCACATGGTGTGCGGCCAGCTGAATCCTTAGTAGGTAGTGAGGATCCTGTCCCTGCCCAGAGATAATTTTCCTGTACCATCTGTTCCCTTTCCCATCAGGAAAAGTGAAACTAGAAGCACAGAGAGGTCATGGTGAAATTATCTGCTCTGTGTTTCATTACTTGTTGGACTGTGTTAGTAAAGTACAGGGTGGGCTGCTGTTTGTTTTAGCTGGAGGTGAGGAATGGAGAAGAATAGTCAGCTTCTTGTAGCTGCCCCTCTCCACTATGTCTGAACATAGTTTTAGGATTATGTATATTGTACTATTTCATGAATTACTAATGTAATATGAATCATTACAGTCTGCCAATCAAGGCCTACTGAATGGAAATGTACTGTAACGTGCCAAGATCTACTGGGAGACAATTTAATTTATGGCTTATTGACTAAGATTTGTTACCATTTTCTTTTGAGCTTTTAATATATGCTAAGTAAGGCTTTATCAAGGCACTTGTTCTATAGTAAGTGGTGTAGGAAATCTGAAAGACTAGCATGCAGTGGCTAATGCTAAGCAATGTATTAGAGCTATATGTTCTTTCTTTGTGCATTAATTCTTCTGTAATTAATATTTAGTTATTTAGCCATTTATCTGTTTTAACAGTTAATAACGTATGATGTTAGGATTATAGGAAAATTCGGTTTGGAAGGAAATCCAGGAGGTCCCTCATTCATCCTTCTGCTCAAAGCAAGATCATCCATAAAGCCAGACCAAGTGGTTCAGGGCTTTATCTAGTCCAATCTTGAAAAACCTCCAAGTTTTTAACCTGAGGGCGAAAAAGATTTTCCTATTATACACTCTAAAACTCTTGAGTTTCAGCTTGTGCCCGCTGTCCCGAATCCCTCCACCAGGCATCAATCAATGTTAAGAGCCTGGCTCTTGTCTTCTTGATGACCTTCTTTTAGGTACAGGAACGCTGCAATTAGGTTCCCCTTTACCTGCTAAACTTGGTAGATTTTGTCTAGTTTATTCCACCGGCCAAGCCACATATTATTTTGAGAAATAAAGACCAGGTTTTAGCTTTTAAACAACTCCCAACAGCTTTCTGTTGGCGTGCTTAGGTCCTCCAGATTTTTTGCCCTCTTCTTTGTTTGTTAGCACCATGCCCTTCCGTGCTGTACCAGTGTTGGTCTGACATCAGTGAGTGGTTGTGAGTGTTGTGCCCAGAGGTTCAGTTTTGGGAGAACTAAAATGTTGGGAGGGATATTTAGGTTGTGGATACTCAGAGTTCTGTGTTGCATGCGTAAGTTTTGAGTGCCTCTTCACATGATAGGAGTAATCTGGTGTTTATATTAATCACACAAGGTTCCTCCAAAGGTCAGTTGATCTCTCCTCTCTCCTGTTGTTTTCACTTAATCTATTAAGGAGGACATACCTTGGCATCCTTCTTGCTTTCTGCCCCTTTGCTGGGATTTTAAACTTTAAAATGAAAGTCAGATGTACAAAGCTACTGGGAACACAAGTTTATCCTCAGAGAACTTCTGTTTTGCTGATCTTCTCCAGATTATACCATTTAACCACTACTTAGTATTTCATAAAACTCATAGGACATCTACTCCTTGATTGCTATCTGGTTTGCTCTGCATTTCTTTAGCACGGTTAATTTTTAACACAAGGTGTCTCAAAAATATTCATACTATGAAAAGTGGTTCATCTGTTTTTATGACAATTTTTTTTTTTTTTTTGCAAATGAATGAATCTCATCTTTCTGAGAATGTATTTCAAAGTTGTCATTAGCTGTCTTCATTACTTTGCATTCAAGAATGTTTTGTTCCTGTGTCTGGATTAAGACTGGACTTAAGGGAGTAGGTGGGGACATTCCCATACATCCTCAAAGGGAATTAAAGGGTGTGTCTTATATTTGTTTCAAAGAAAAATGCTAAAATTGACAAAACATAAGCATTTTATATATCAATCACATTTTTACATTTCCCATTTGAAAAAAGAGATCCTGTGTATGCCTGTAGAAAGAATTGAAAATTTGTTACTTGCCAGCCAGTAGTTTAAGAATACTGAACTGACCTGTCCAGCTGTGTTAACGAGTTTGCATTCAGCAGTTGCAGCACACCAGCAATTACTTTGTGTAAGGTGTTGGAAAGACCAGATATTTTTGGATCCTTGCTCATCTCTCACAACTTTATGCTTGGCTCCAATGTTTCTGTCCTTACAGGGCAGCTGCGGAGTTGTAGCTGGGTTATGTGAAGCTGAGGCTTTCATAAAGTCTTAATGAAATATATCCAACAGGTCACTTCCAGCACAAACTGTTGGCAGGAAACATAAAAGAATTCCTGGAGATTCTCTGATAGTTTTATGCTTGATATCTAGATCTTTTTCCCCACAGTATGTATTATTTCTACTGTAAAGACTCAGTTTAGTTTGGTTAGGTGTAGAGATGATAGAAAGCTTTTCCTTTTGATTTCTGTCTTTATGGAAATGAGCAGTACTTTAGCATTTTGTTCTCATCCTTGGAAGACCTGTAGGAGGTTTAGTGGCACCTGAGACTATGGAGAGATGTACTAGATGGAGGGACAGAAAAGCATGAAAAGGGAAGGGAGCAGATCTCCAGGTCCTTCTGAATATCAAAATTTGTGATCATTTGGATTTGGTGATAGCTACTGATAAACAGGACCAATGGATGGATAGATAGACAGTTTGCTCTTTGACCAGATTAGTTGACTTTTACTTGATTGGATCCCTGCAGTGCCTTGGGAAGGTTCATTTAGCAACGTGTAACCAGTCCAAGTTCTACAGATTATGACCAGTTCTACCAGAGAATCCCTCCCATGCTGCAAGCAGGAAAAATATTAGTGTTTTGGTTTCTTTCTATTTTAAGTAGATTTTTTTTCTCCAGCATAACTGAAGTTTTGTTGTTCATTATGCCAACTAGTATGTCTCATGGAGAACTGAGGTCATGGAAATCAGCTGGGGAAGGACTTCACAGCAGAACGAAGGAGTCCAGAAATGGCAGTAAAACTGTGGTTTTTCATTTGGTTATTGAGGCCTATTAAATTTATGTTTAACTGAACAAACTTACAAGATATAGATTGATACACTGAGGAAAAAAACCTCTGGGGTCATTCCTGTATTTCAAGTTGTAGCAATTGAAAGTGTAAATTCATGTGACATTGCTTGGTTTTTTTATAAAGCTAGGCTAAAACACTGATTCATGGCACTTGTGGAAATAATAAAATATATACTTATTTGGGAAGTCATTCTCAGGTTTAATTTATATATTTTAAATAGGTCCTGCAAAGTTTATCCTAATGTCATCATAAAAGAGATTCACTTCTTCTTGAAATGATAGTACTACAGCAAAATTATGTTCACAGAAATAGATTTCAAAACAAATATTAAATAAATCAAATAAGCCCCAAATGCACAATAACTGAGGTACAGATGCAGTTTTAGAAATGAGTTTTGGTTTGCTTTTAAAAGAGCCATATCACATGTATTTCTTCTGTTGCCCCCTAGTTCCAGTGCACTGAGGTTCAATAATGCATGCATGCAATAAGCAGAGCTTCATGAAGGCATTAACTGGTGCCAAGTATCAACTCCTCACTAGGAGATGCTGACATGTAGAATCAGCAGTTAGAAAACAAGCTGCTGATGCAGCTCAGTTACAATATTTCCATACTGTGCCGTGGTGATTTGACTGTTCTGGAGCCCATGGAGCCACTGTTCTGCCACATGGGAATGTTAAATTTTGCAAGTACTGGAGTATAGCATGAAAACTCTGACTGCCAAAGTTTGGAATTTTAGGTGGCTGACAGAAATTTTCTTGATGAAAAGAAGACATGAAAACAGAAATTTTACTGCTTAGGTAGATTTCCGTCAAAATATCTCCATGTTACTTTCTTATTGGAGTCTTTTTTCCTTTTTATGACTTATTGGAATTTTATCATACAGGCCTGGAAAGCAGGAGTAGATTTCTACGACGAGCAGAAATCACAGATTGTAATTCAAATCTATGGTATGATCACTCTTGCAATATTGTGTATAGAAGTCTGCTGAGGTTTTGGGATAAGTAAACTAGTTCCTAGAGGCGGGGGGAATGAATTTTGTAACTTAATAAGAAAAATAAATAGAAGTTCCCCCTCTTAAAAAAAATTCCTCTGCCCTGAATCCCTTAAAGTTTGGATACCAGTCAGAGTATTTCAGCGTTGAAGTTATGCTCCAATAAGACATTGTGGAAATGCAATCTCAAAAAGGAAAAAAATTACTTCTGTATTTGTCCTGTATTTTATATAAAGCAGGGGAACTCTCAATTTTATAATGCCTTGTGTGTTTTAGCTTGGTTTACTGGAGGTCTCCTTTACTGGAGATCTCCTTAGAGAAGAGAAGTGGATGGAGAACTTCATTAGTTCTTGAAGGACAGAACAGATTACTGAATAATCATCAGACATTTCCAGACATTTGAATTAAATAATCTGTAATAAAATGTACAAAAATATTCTCAGAGATTTAAGTAGATAACTGTGCCTTATTTATAGAAAAGAACATCTTAATTTCAGTACACTGTCTCTGAAACTCATTTCGTGGACACCAAAAATATTTAACTCTCATGGAAATCAGGCTGCTCAATTCTGGGCACCCTAGTCAGAAAATATAGCCACTTTTATTTTCTCAAGAGATGTATATTTTTGTTTGTTTGTTTATAAAGCAATAAGAGGGTATCTTATAAATAACAAAAAATATTTTGTGATAATTTTTCTTAGGATCCTTTTGCAAATCCCCTCTAGAATAAAAACCATCAAGTTATTCCCTTTGTAAAAGCCAAAACATTAATCAGTCAGGCTATTAAACTGTAAGAATCTAAATATAACAGTTGAGAAGGGAAGAGGCACTACATCTCTGTAATGACCCGGGAATGATTCATTTGTGTTAGTGTAAAATTAAACACCTACTTTTTATACAAAGTGAGGAACTGTTTGTGTTTTCAATGCTGAAGGAGGTGCTAAACCAAATAACAGGGCAGCAGCAAGAGAGCCAAATGGCATTGTATTTGTTCAGCTTAAGAAGGGGGTGGTCAAAAAACATGAGTAACAATACTGAAAGCACTGAGACATATTTTTGTATGAGGTAACCAGTGAGTGTGGAAATGTAAATCCCTCAGAGAACATATGTGAGACAAAATGAGGTTTCTGCGTTCTTCGTATGAGTCACTGAGAAGGTGAACAAAAACCAGACAGATACAGTGTATTTGGATTTTTCCAAAGAAAGGTTTAGATTCTCAAAAGAAATAATTCAAGAAACGTGTTAATGCCAAACTTCCGTGAGGATTGAAAAGTGTCTGGGAGAATAAAGAGCAAATAGAAATAGAAGATTGATATCCATCGTGCAAAACCTTCAGCATCTATAATAAAAGTACTTTGATAAATGTACTTATTAATCAACTAAAAATAGGATGAGTGGAGAGATGGCAAATTTAAGACAAGATAATTTAGGTGAAGATTAGGAAAGGCTGAAGAACTCCTCTGGGACCTCATATAACTGGCAAATATGATGCAAACTATTTGGTAGGACAATGTAAGCTGCTGTGGTCATAGCTCCTAGAGACATTTGAATGTAATTTTGTGTAGCTCATTGCCACTTATGCTCACAGCACCAAACAAAAATTAAAATTGTTTCATTGATACTAGAAAATGTTTTCTTTGTGCGAGTAATAGGCCTATGTAACTGATAGAAGAAAAATCACTTGTAAGGTTCAGAAAGATTTAGAAGGGTACTAACAAAGGTAAAACAGATAATAAGAGCAAAAATAAAAATTTTGTTTTGTGTATGTTACATAATCCTTATGTTTCAGATGGCAAAATCATGGGCAACTGTATCCTTCTGTTTTTCTAAAAGAGTGATGTTTATCTCTCTGATAAAAATGTCTGGTACCATCAGACAAACTGCAAACCTGCGGTGCTACTGCAGTCACTGTGTTCAGAGTCTACCAGTAAAGGCAAAAGTTTCTAAATGAGAATGTTTCTGTGTGTACAGGTCATTAAAAAGTGAGAGTTCAGATTGCAAACTCATCCATTTAGCTTTTGGATCTTTCACATTTATTGTGTGCAAGATGACACTTCTGTCTCATCTGTAAAGATATAACCTTCACTGTTCATATTAATTCATAACTGATCACCTGCAAATGAGCTAACTACTTAGACTTGTATGGTTTTAGTATCCTAGCCTAGCTAAGTGCTTCTGGAGTCTTGGAGCTCAAAACTCAGCCCACTCAAAAAGCTTGTTAATGGGTCCCACGTGACACAGCTATCAATTTTTTAGTATCAGATATACATGCTGTATCCATTATAACTTTCACTTAGGGGCAGGCTTGCCATAACTGTACAGAAGCTTGTAAGGCTTTGCTCTTATTTTTGCTCTGAAAGAGAAAAAATTAACAATGCTAGATGAGAGTGAAACTGCATATTGTAAAAGGCAACGTTGGCTGTGTGTCTGGCGGAGAGACGGCCTGATGCGCTGCAAAGGCTTGCAAGATTCTCTCTCTGTTTTTAACATTTCCCAGGTTGTTTAAATGTGCATTGTAAGCAATGATAAAATGACAAGTTATCATTGATCTGTCCTTTCCTCCATCTCAGAGGGATTCATTAAATAATGCATGTACCCATGTGAATTACCCTTCTTCACTATACTATCCCCAGACCATTAGCCAAATATAGCAACAGCAGCATCTTTCAACCCCTAAGAACCCTTTGGCTTTCATTTAATTAAATTATCCCATTATGAAAACTCTTATAATGAGATTAAATTTAATTATTTATTAGACACTTATTTGCACTAGGGAACCTATCAATTATGCATGGTTGTGCTAAACATTTTTCAATCCATCACCTTTTCTTTTCATGGAAGGTGCAATTTATTAAGTGCAACTGAAGTACTGTAACAGAAGAGCTCTACCAGAAATGTGCATGCCATCCTAGTTCAATTAATTGCAAATGTAACAGGAAAACAGAAATATGAAAATTTATTCTCTCTCCTTTTAAAAAACAGAACGCTGTCAGTATTGCGTATTTTGCAATTATTTGGTGCATCTCATTTTTACGTCCTGCCTAACAAAGTTCATGGAGAGCCATTTTAAATCATGACTTTGTTGTATTTCATGTTAATGGTTCCTAATTGCACAAAAATTCAGATGTAAAGCCTAATTGGAGTAGTTCAAAGAAATGTTTGTAGAACACTGTGACTTGTTGTTAAGTACACACGATAATTTCTTATTTGTTTATAGAAGACACTAATGTTCTCGTCCTAGGAATTAGTCAATCACAAAGATTAAATGTTAGTCAACTTGTTAAGTCATATAACCATAAAACACCATCAGTCACATATCTTCTTGATAAGCCTTTGGATATGAAGGCAAAAACTCTAAGCTACCAATAATTGTTTCAAGCAGAATTACATTTTCTGATGAATGTTAAGAAGAAGATGTAAATGTCAATACAGCTCTGAGCTTTTCTTTTATAAGACCTTGTCAATATGTAATTAATTATTCAACTGGAGTTCTGTGTGGCTCAGGGCAGCATTTCAAAGAGCTTTCTTTCATAAATTGCAAAGTCATCATAAGATTGCTTTTACTTGATTCTTCTTTTTTCACATTTAGAAATTGTGTGTGTATAAAAGCTCATGGACACCTGCAAGGTGGCAGATGCAGTGCAATGATAAAGTGAGGTGCAAGAGGCTTTTTAGTAGCAGTAGTCTTTAGCATATGCTTTTAATATATTTCAAAATTCTGCCTTGTTTTAAAAGTGCTCGTGTTTCATGTTCAGATTTGAATGGGGGTCAAACAGAAAGATTTATTTCCTTTTTTTCCTCACTTATGCATGTAAGAGGATGTTTGCTTCATTAACTTTGAAATTCACTGGCCAAATAGACTGCATATTTTAGAGGATTTAAGTAAATGTGCCCCAAAGTTCACACAAATTACTACAGAGCATTTCAGGCCTCATCTTGAAGGAATGAGACATGATGCATCTGTTAATAAAAACAAAAGAGTACTGCTTGTTTTTGGCAAAACAGTCGTATTTTGTACTTAAGACTTTATCAATGTCACCTGTTGTTATTATTTGGTACTTTCTTCCTGAGTGTCAGGACAGTTAATTAAATCTCAGTGTACCCTAGTGGGTTTGACAGGATGGCTTTATTCCTGTGAGGGAGATTACATTCATTAGGACAACTTTCCAGATGATATTCAGAATTTAAGTTTGCTTTTTGGTATGCAGCTTTTGCCAGCCGAGAATTTAGCTCTTATTTTCCAGAATAACCACCCATCTTCCACTTGGATAGATATGGTCATGTGTGAGATTGGTATGTAGTTACTCAGAAGTATGTTTCTTCTGTTGAAGTACCAAGATCATACATGAAACAAGTGGTGGCACCATAATTAGTAATTTTTGGTTTCTGACGCTTCCTCTGCAGAATCAAACATCTGAATGAAGCTTAAAAATATCATTAGCAACATTACAGTGCAATGAGATTGCCATCTACAAACCCTTGAATAGCAAAAGGGTGAGTTACATCTACATCTTCTCAGCCTAAAAGCAGCACTTTAATATATTTTTCGTAAAGTTACAGCAAAAACTTCATTTTAACTTTGGCAAAGATTGCTGTATTTTGCATTCTGAAACCTTGGTGCTGCAGTAAGCTGTGGAACAGCCCATCTTTGTCTTGGGGGCTGGTAAATTGGCAGTGGTTATTCTCATTTTTCCCATTGTGTAATCATTTGGCAGCTTTGAACTCTACTTTGAAATCTCCTTCAAGGATCATGTACACTACACACTACAATATGTTAGCAAATAATTTTAAATGCATACTTGAGACATGAAAATGAGATTAAAATGAAAATGAACATGAAAAGGCATGCTTGAGATATGACATCTGTCAGCCACCTGCTAAAATTATAGCTATCCAGTCAGGCCAGATGTACTGGTAGGTGTACTCAATTTTTACACCTATATTGCGTGAAAGTTTCAGTGTTTGCAAACTGACTGTGGTTGCAACTCTCCATATACTCCTCTCTTCCTTTAACATGTGATGATACCTTTTTTTTCAAGTGCCAAAAAAGGCAAGCTTCCTAAGAGCTTCAAATGCTGAAGCATTACAGACACCCTAAAAACAGCTTATATTGTGGAGCAGGGTTTTTGATACATCTTCTCAATACTTTGAATACAAGTTTTGACAGTTTTACTTGAGCAAAGACATGATCTAAAAGGAAAAGTAGAATTTCAGTGATGAATTCATCATTGGTGTGAAAACCTTGTAGGCAGGCTTTCCATTTACAGCTAGTTAAAGACTTAACTTTCTTTAACGTCCTTTATCTTTTGCATTTAAGGAAGACCACACTTAATAGCATACTGCATAGGTATCACTATCTTACAAATCTACTAATTTCAGCTGTGTTCAGCTTTTGACCTTTATTTTTAACACTCATAGTGGAAACACAGGATGTGGCCCAGTCTAGTTGGTTATAGCCTTTGGTCTCATGTCTTTGTTAATAAAGGACAGAATCAATTTAGTATGGTTCTGAATTAATATAATTTTAAAATGTTTTAAAAGAAAGATATCGAGTTTAGTAATAGTATTACTTAGAGGCACACAGTTTCCACCTTTGTTGCTTGTCTAGTGCTTTCCTGTTCCATAACTGTTTTACTAGAAACAGGTTTCTGCAGAGGAGTTATGATAGGAATAAAAACAATGTGGTACAAGGGAAATTATATTAAAAAGGAAAAACTTGTTAAAATCAGAGTGAAACATGAGTTTTCAGAAAATTGCAGGACATGGTAAATTTTTTAGGACATTCTAAATGCAAAGACTTTTCAGCTTTTTTATTCTTACAGCTTTTAAAATATTTTTTGATAGGAGAGACTTCATTTAGTTTAAGTGAAAAGATTCCTGATTTGAGATTTGCTTGTTTCAGGAAAATAATCCTTTTCAACAGAGCATTGATAATTTCCCCAAAGCAGATAACCATAGCTAGAAATCATCAAGGCATCAGGTCATTAAGTGAGGACGAAAGACTCTTGCTTCACCTCTCCCTGATGCAAAGCTTTTTTCCCCCCATTTTAGGCCCTGAGGTTGCCAGCAGTCTTCCCTTTTGCTTTGAAACAAGCTGACAGCTTCAGGCATTCCAGCAGGCTGTGTAACAAAGCCTTTTCAAGACCTACTTGGTGGAAAATCAGGTTATTCGTGAGCTCATACATGGTGTCCATTCCTCTTGGCTTGTGGCTCTTTTCTGGTGGTCTCATCCTTCCTTGCATTGCTATGGTGCCTTCGATTTTCTTTTTTTGTATCCATTAAAGTAGACTGAAAGAATGGGTGAAAAAGAAAGATGCTCTTCATTGACGTCATTGTTACTTATTAACTGCTGCTACGTGGTGGAGAAGAGAAAGTCAATCTGACCCACATACGAGACAGGACAGTCCAGCTGTTAACAGCATCAGGTCTGAGATTGAAAAAAAAAATTTCAAGCAAATAAGCAAATAAGAAGTGACTTCTTGATTGCAGCCATAGCTGGTCCCTGAAAGGAAACAATGCACAATGAAACCAAAGAAGGGGTTTTTGTCTGTAGTTTTGTTTTCCTTCCTTCAGCAGCCTGATAGGGTGAACCTGATTTCTTGAGGTACACCTTTGCTTTTTTAGGTAGGGACTGAAAGGCTTCCGTGTGACAACTGACAGATCTTACCCTCTGGGGAACTGTCTTTCTATGTAAAATGAAGTTGCCCTGTCAGCAAAATCAAAAACTTCATTAAAATAGCTGAACAGAACTGTAAATGGAGATCAGGCAGTTTCTTGTTATAACCTGGTTTCCTAAAGCAAAAATGCTTTTGCAACCACTTTCTTTGTATATGTCTGTCTAGTTGTATGTCTCCTAATAATATCTTTTCAATTTCTTGGGAAATCTCAATCCAGTCTGATGGAAAGCTAGCCAGCCTCACATGTGTCACACTCCTTTAAGTTTTAGGAAAACACAAAGCTGGGTTGTGGAGAATGTGTGGCCATGTCCTTGGCTGATGAGAGGCTAAAGACAAGTGTATCTTTGGGTGGACATCTGTGAAACTGCAGGATAGGGCTGCTGTGTACTGATGATGGCATGTTTGGAGGTGTGCAGGTGTCCAGTGCAGGCAAGCTGCCTTTTGGTCCCAAAGGTGCTGTTGGTGACACAGCCCTTTGTGTGTTCCTCTCCCCAGGCTGGGGTTTTGGTAAGAGGTACCTGGTTGGTCTGTGTCAACCCCAAGCCATTGCATCCTCAGGGCTTCCAAGCCCAGAGAAATCACTTTTAAGCAATTTGCATCCCAAAAGCCAGACCCTTTCCTCTCCAGAACCACACCAATCTCATCAGCAAACCTCTCCTTCTTCCCTGACATTTGATTCTCTTTGCTTAAGCCACCCCATGATCTTCTCTTCAAGCTTCCCAACATAGAAGCTTCAAACCCATGGCAGCTGCTCCACGAGTAGGTTTCAGCCTGGTGCGAGGTGCTGCTTTGAGCCAGCTGTGCTCCTGCTGGCTGCCCGTGTTCATTGCCTCTGGCTGCATGGTCAGCCTCCATGGATATCTTGAAGTTATCTGTGTGGGGAAAAAAGCCCTCCCTTCCCCCACTTCTGGTTTTCAGATGTAAAACAAAAACTGGTTAGAAGCAGCAACTGTGAAAATTGAAGCCTATGAGCTATAAAACAGAGGGAATCTCTGGCAAGGACCTGTAAGTAACTCTTAGCCTGTAATTCTCTCTACTCACAGCCTTGCTCTAAAATACCCTGGCTGACCTTCCTGGCACATTATGGGGAAAGTTCAGATATAGTCAAATGCAAAAATCTTTCATTTATACTTGCTGTCATTAGCTTCTGGGGCAGGAATGTCAAAGCACAGTTTCTAGGGCTGCTCGATGGGTTACAACTTACTCTAGTTTTAGTGGTTCTTTTGATACTATTTTTTTTTTGTAAGTGTACTTTTAATTATTTTAGAAGTTCCCAGGATATTGATTTTCTGTGCATCTAAATAGTCATTTCAGCAAAGATATTAACGAAAATATCCTTAGAGATGACGATTAGGAGCAGCACAAGGAATAGAATAACTCTCATTAGGCTGGAGACTTTTTCTTCTGGGTATAAAATGCCAACGGAGCATCCTGAAGTATTTGCATGAAAAGACTCTGTGTCCCTTCTGTATTTATAGATTGCAGAGTGGGAGATGCAGACAGTGCATACCTGGAATTAGACAATTATTTCAGATGGTGGAAAGCTGGAGGGAAATTTTCAAGTTAGAGTGTGAGAACATAACCATGTGACTTATTCCAATTAATAGGAACTGCATAGTGTAGTCTCTATGCACCACTTTGAAAGTTTCCCTGGGTGTTTTTCTTTGAATATTTATGCAATCAGAATAATATGCAGGCAATGAAGCAAAAGCCAGTGTAAATACAAAGTGATCACGTAATTATGCACGTTTTAAATTATTGACATAAATTCCACTATTGTCCAGAAATAAAAAAATGCATATGAATGAAGTAGTTAAACACAAAAGAAGACTGTTTCAACAATTATTTAGAAAGGAAATGTTTTTAAAATTTAATTTCTAATGAAGTCACTAAACTTGCTTGCACATTTAGCAAATGTATTTAAAATCTTTACTCCTGTGTGTGTTTAAAAACCCCCAAAATACAGATTATTGCATCTCTCTAGAGGAGATTTTTATGTCAATTGGATCACCAAATATCAACCAACCTTCTGGTAATGCACGTGGAGTCTGATCTCAATATTGGGTTAAACTAATTCTTAGTGTTCTGAAGACTGTGCTGCACTGAAGGATGATATGAGATAGGTGTAGGAGGTAAAAGGAAAGGCCTCTCCATTAGCTTCAGAACCCATCTCGCCACTGTGTCCTGTGTCCAGTTACTGCTGGCTCAGTAAAAGACACATGGTTCTTATCATTAATTAAGTCATGAATGGTGTTAATTTTATTATCCACTGGGCTTTCGTTCAACATCGTAAATCCAAAGCAAGGCTCGTGGTTTCTGATTGTCAGTTCAGCTCAGGGAAAGAATGAAAGATGAAGCAGTTATATCTGAAAACAAATATCATATGGTGTCTGCATCCCCACCGAAACTCAAGAGCCACAGAACTAATTTCAGCTGTTAGTATACTACTGTACCACCATGGCTTTCCCAGGACAGGTGCAGCAGGTCAAAAAATGACAATGCCTGTAAAATGAGAATAATTCCAAATCAATTTAACCCTTAAAAAACCTGTCATGAAAAGTAGATATTCTGCAGCTTTCCCTGTCTGCCAAGCAGTTTTCACATTTTGAAGTCTTGTCAAACCAAGCAGCAATCTTCCGCCAAATAATTCTGTCCCCAATTAGTCTGTCATGGGCTTTGTCAGTTCATCCTAACTCCTCTGCCCTATAGACCGAATGCTGGATGCAAAAGATCCGAGAAAAGAAATGTTTTGCTTTCTGTCTGTGTAACACAGCCTTAACCCAAAGATCCTCATCTGCTGAAGTTGTGAAGCAACAAAATTCCTCCCCAAGACCCCAAACTCAAAAAAGAAACAGTCACATCTCCAGTAGGACCGAGAGTCTCACACCCTTCCTAGCAAGAAATGGTTAGAGGGGTAAGGAGAAGTATATAATAAATTGATCAATATCAGAGACTGATCCCCTACATGTCACGAACAAAAGAAAAACACCTTCTCAATCCTATAGAAAATCTAAGAGAATAAATTCCCCTGGCAAGTACGTGTGGGTATTCCCCCAGAGAAGGACAGTTTAAAGAAACTGGTTTGTGTAAAGAAAGACAAATCGTGTAAATTGAGTAACCAAAAAGTAAATTGAGAGAGCTGCTAGGTGAATGTGGGCATCCTCAGCTGTTGCTGGCAGCTCATGAACAGCTGGAGAGAAAAACCTTGAGCCACCCAGCTCGCAGTGCCACAGGAGTGTCCTCACTGCCAATATAAATCAGAATTTGAGTGATTCCTACTTCAGTGGTTCAGATCAAGAGAGCTGAGAGAGTGAACACGAAAAGTGATCTAATAAATACATCCACTCCTTTTTCTTATCTTCAAACTCAAGAGGAGGGAGGTAAGCATCTGACACGCCATAGGGCAGTCACCCCTGCGGGGGAGAACACACTCCTAGGAAGGCACTTGTAACGTGGTTAGGGGCAAGACACCAGAGTGTTGGACAATGCATTGACTTCTCTGATAAATGTTTTCTGAAAAGTAATTTCTGGAGCTAGCAAGGAATTATGTAAATGGAGAAATAATCAGATAAGGTGATCAAGAGTGAAGAAATGAAACAGTCTTTCAGGGTGCAGTTATGAAAAGATGATTGGGATGCATTTAGCAGTATTCAGCTAATGAAGTCAGAGTTGTAATTGCAGGCAGGTGAGGAAAGCAAACAAATTTTAAATGACAAATTAGTATTTATGTTTTTTAGACTTGGAGGAAGTCGACTTAATTTTTCTTTTTATTTTTTTTTAAATTTCTATTTTGCTAATCCATTTGCACATTTCAGAAGTACATTCTTTGGGATTTTCAAATCATGGAGCTAATCCAAGATCAATTCAAGGGAAGAAAATTTACTGGGTTTACTCCTTTCAGTAGAACCAACCCTACGGAGATGTTAATTTGGATAGCATGGCATTTGATGTTAGGCAGGGAAGGTTGCTGTGGCTTCTTAGTTCTTCTGGGATGGAAGGAAAGAACAACATTGTCATATGCTAAAGGAGATATTAAATGTCATTCCCGTGAGCACATGACACCTATTTGGAAATCTTACGAGTTGGTATCGTATTGGTATCTGGGTATCACTATTTTTATTATATATTAGGTTTTTTCCACATTTCCACTGATGTCTGCATGTGTACTTTCATGTATATTGACTGTTAAATGGCATCACTGCTGTCTGATTGCAAATACTTAGCATTACTATTAGCTCTCAGCTATTTGAGGGAAGATTTATTGGTATTATCCATGGATCTATCTAGCAAGAGAAAGGCTATACATGCTTAAACAGAGCTAGAGTTGGAAATTCGGCAGGCATCTTTAAGCTGTGCAGTGCAGTTTTATTAAAACAGAGAAACTTATATCTTGCAAAGTTACAAGCAAGCTTAGGTGAGTGTAAAGATTTAGCAAATCAGTATCTTAAACCAATCTCTTAAATCACTGTGATTTATTGGGTTTTTATTCATAGTCATGAATTTCTAGACCAAATGTAAACAGAAGACTTCAAAACTCTTATTCAGGGTCTCTAAAGTCCACTTTTCTTACTAAATTAATAGGAAACATTTTTACTGCGTATTAACTTACAGCTATTTTCTCATTGCCATTCACTACAAGTCATTTTATTGTACCCATTCAAATTTTGAGAAACTGGTGTCTTGGAGAACTTCAGTGCATCCAAACATGATGAGATAACTAGACCTGTTTCCTGCAACCTGGACTGTGAGGATATAGACTCCAGCCAACAGTACACAGCCCTCTTGGGGTCAGAAGGATGACTGATGGGTGCCACAGTCCACCTTTGGATTGGACTGCAGGGCAGTGGCCTGGGCTGAAGCAGACCCCCAACACAGGTTGACAGTAACCTTATAACATAGGACCTGCTCAAATGCATTTCCTCCTGCACGTTCATCAGATGGTAAAAACAATTTTAGGCAACCCCATATTAGATTGATGTAAAAATAGTTGGCCTAGAAGTTGCTGCTTTAGGATGCATGCTGCATAACTATATCCTATTATTTACTTACTGGCCAGAAAAATGAGAGGCAAATCCTGTAATTCATCAGCTGGTAGAGAAAGATTTGTATAAACCTCCTGCTATGCTTGGTATACCACATATGTCTGAGGCCAATTACTGTGAAGCTGATTCTGTTTTAATTCAAGCTTTAGAGATGCAGACACAATATTTTATAGTACTTTGGAGGCGAAAATATTGAGAGTGTTTTCTCGTTAAAAAAAAACCAAAAAACCAAAAAACCAAAAAAAACCCCAACTGAAAACAAGGAGGATTTTATGAGAGAGGAGATGGGAGAAGAGAAATGCACTCTAGGGCTATCACCGCTGCTTTGTGGCAGCTTTTTTGGGTTTCACAGAGGAACAAGGGGCAGCCACTTTCCATCCCTTGGATTTCCCCTCTTTACAACTGTTCCTGAGACCACCACACAGTTCCTGAGACTATTTCTGAATTCAAAACCATTCTAGATACAAATTAAGTTTCAGGAGGGGGAGCCTTCCTTCTGGATGCTTGAGGGATGGGTGACCACTTCGTCAGTGGCTGCAGGGGCTGGGGATGCTTTACTGTATGGCCACAGCCCATGGGGGCTTGGTGGAGCAGGAGGTGTCCTCAGCCAGGGCAGCGAAGCCCTTGTGTCCCAGGCACAATAAGGCATCACAATAAGTGCAATGTTCAGTCTCCAGCAGTTTAATTTTGACTTGTTTCAATAACCAGTCATCTGCAGTGAAGTACACTGGTGAAACATATTTCAAACTAGTGCATTTTCAGGCTACTAAAGCTACTTAATTTTCCAAGGTGTCTCTAATTTAGGCTTTTGTGCTTTCCAAATGAGCTATGAAAAATCAGCCTGGTTACAAAAAATACCTTGTTTGTAATCACAATGGCACTAGATGCACCAAAGACAAACAAGTTGCACTCAACACATTCCTTATACTGATAGCAGACAGATTGCAATTTTTTAAAAATCAAATTATAAGAATTAAAAACAGGTTACTCAACTTTGTTTCAAGTTTTTTCGTGCAGTTGTCTTCTGTTGTGTGTAGCTCTGTGTCCTGTTCTCCTTAGGGTATTGCATTCTTCTGGTACCACTGCATGAAAATCATTCTGCCTCTGCTCAGTGTGCAGCACCCGTGCTGTGTCTCATAAACCAGCATCCAGTGCAAGGTGCATTTTCATTTGTCTGTGCCTAGTTTAGCAACGTTGTTTAATGGAGGTGGTTGTGTATGGAGATTCCTGCATTGTAGAAGGCAAGGCACGCTTAAAGATACGTTTTCAGAACTTCCTCAGGTGAATCGCTTGGGTGGATATGAATGCTTCACTCTCTTGGACATGCAGATGTGGAATGAGAGAGAGGGCCAAGGTATAGGATTTGGTTTTTTAGATACTGGAATCACAATTTCGCTTGTTCTTAATTCTTGTGTAACTCACTTGAAATCCTTGTTTTAACCTATTTTCCTCTAAATTAGTGATAGGTTTGCAGAGAGAAAATTTCTGGCTGCTCTCTGTGATTTTTTTTTTCCCCTTGAACCCAGGTTTGAAAGGGATCTGTCATCTTGTGTTTGTGGGCTCAAAGTGTCAGTGTAATTATGAATAGTTGGTTTAAGAATTAAATATTTCTTCAGAAAGGTAGATTTTCAAGCAGGATATATATGTAGAAAATTTGTATAACGCCTTTAATTTAAAAAAAACCCCAAAACTTATTAGTAACCTGGAAGTATCCAAGCAGTAAAAAGAGTTTAAGCTTTGTTTACATTTTGGCTGCAAGAGGTGCCTCTCTTTAAGTATTTAGATAAACAAACCAAAGCTGCTGTTTTCATTAGCGTGTAACACAGAGCCCAGTTTCCTTACCTGAGAGAATGTTAAACTCAAATTTGGTGGCAGAAAGCAATTTGATCTCTTACAAATATGAGTCTTGATAAACCTTACACTATGGAAAAAAACCCCAACAAACCAACCTTCAAATTTCGTACCTATTGACATTGCTTAATAAAAACATCTCGAGTGCTGGTGCTTCTGGGTGTGTTTCCAATAGCAATGTGATTGCAAGGCTCTGTGGATAAAGTTACCAATCCTTTGAATTCTGACCTTCAGTCTAAAACAGCTTTAGAGGTTACTCTTTTTCCGATTTGTGAGATTGCAGAGAAAAAGTTAATGCTGCTGGAAGGAAGCGGGGGAGGGAGCTGGGCTTGGAGATGAGAACTGGGTCTTTGAAGCCATCTGAGAAGTTTTCCTCTGGCCTTGATTTATAACAACAAATATTGGCAGTCTGAGTCAGTAATTATATGAAGTTTCAAAATAGAGACGAATGCTCTATTTTGAAACTTCAGTGAATACAATTACTATTGAGATCCAATTGATTCTAAGGGAAATTATACTGTTGGGTTTGACAAAGTTTTAATTCTTGGGGCAGCTGTAGCCATCAAAACCTGAGAGTGGATTAAGTCCATCATCTGTGTCTATAGGGAGGGGACACCTCAAAACTGGGTCCCCTGCATTGACTGGGAGTGTCTCTCTCTCTCCCCTGAGGATGAGGGTTTGGATGATCATCTTCAACTAAATGCTTAATTTTAGATGGTTACACATCGGTGAGAATCTAGCCTCTGCTGAACAAATGATGGTCATGGTGTAATTACCATAAGGCTTAGAAGAATTTATTGTGTCAAATTTCTTAAAAACAGTTTCTAGGAAAAACATTGATGCAAGTATAAAATAAATCACAGGGCTATCTTAACTGAGACTTCCACTTTGTCGTTTGCCTTACAAGGCCCACGATGTGGGGTATTTATGCATGTCACTTTTAGAAGATACTTCACTGTTCCAGATCACTGTAAGAAAAATTTGTATGACTGAATGCTTCAAAGTTAAGGATGTGCATATTTACTGTATTCAGCTAAGGCAAGGTTTGTAATTTGAATGTATGTTTATGAGTCACTTATATTAGTCGTAAGTGCAGGTTTGTCTTAATAATTTGTCAAAGTGAGCCTGAGTTGCTGTTCTTTCAATTTTCTTTCTAATTCTAAATGCTTTAATCAATAATTATTTTCTCTATGTAATATTTTTAGGGTTTTTTGTGCAGTCTTATATGTCAGTAGCTGAAAAATTATGTAATAATTGACACAAATAACTAAAATACAGTAATGATCCACTGCTCCATCTACTGTTGAACAATGACATGAATAATACTTAGGAGAAAAAAAATACGGAATGCATTTAGGAAATAATAACAAAATGGAATTTGCAACAAATAAACCTATTATTTCTGCATTTAGTGAACAAAGCTATTTTTCTCGCAGAGTAAAGTATTCTGAGTATGACTTTAATTCAAAGTTGGAAAACAAAGAGGAACTTTCCATCTTCCTTTTCACCTTATAGGATTTGCTGACAAAACTGTTTTTGTTCGTGTTAGTGGGAGAATTTGGAGAAAAGACAGTCTAGTCTTACTGAGCTGACTCACGTCATGCAGTGCGCTGTATTTATATCACTGGCAAAAATGTAAGTCATTGCTGTGAAAAAAAAAATTTGCAATGGTTTGTAAGTTCTAACTTTATTCTAATAGCACTAAATGAAGGATGAGGAAGGCTTAAACAGTCATGGGAGGATGAACTATGGAAAAATGGCATGTGTGTGAAATGATGTGTTTTATAGTCTTTACAGAACAACAGGACTTGATTATTTTGTCAGCTCACTGGTAATCTCTCATTTGTAGTGTGTTCTTCCTGCAACCCAGACTTCTGAGGAACTACTGATTATAGCTTTTATCACCCTTTAGAATGCTAGCAAGCTGCTTCTCATCATCAGCGGTGCATTTGGATTGACTTGTTCATTTTTATAAGCAAATTATTATTCACATATCACAGTGAAGGATGATTATTTTCAAATTTTAGGCAGTTATGTTTCCATGCTGAGCTGGAGTAAAGGCCTGAATGTCAATTAGAAAAATTAGCTCTTTCTCAAGGATGCTCACAGATTGCAATTGACTCTTTTCATTTCACCCCCTATCTTGTAAACAGATAATTCTTCAAGTAACTTCCTTCAGAGACATTTATGCTGTCTTCAGCAGGACTGCTTTTACAAATAGTTACTAACGTGTGTTTGTATCTTTTGAGCAGAGGTTTTTGTGCAACAAATGAAAATAACACTCCACTCATTCTTAGGTACTGCAGACAGCATTAAAATTCCCCCGTAAAACTCTTGAACCTTACTGGAAAATGGAAGGTAATTTTGTATAGTTCAGTTTAATAGCTAAGACATTGCTTAAATGAAGACTGTTGTAGTTGGAAAAGTTACATTACTCTTAAACCTGGAGCAGATCTCTGTAGATCCTGTAGTAGAGCTCTGTCCTCAGGATGTCACAGACCTGGTGTCTCGGTCTTTAGGTAAAAGCCATCACTTCTGGGTAGAGCATCTTTTGGAGACCAAAGCATTTCAGTATTTTTGTGTGGTGATCATTACCTTCAGGAGATTTCTAGGTTGTTAAAAAATACCCTATGATATTATGTATGATAATATGATAGTATTATGTATGATAGGGAAATGATAGTATTAGATACATTTAAAATTTAAGTTAATCTAGGAAACCTTTCCTTCACCCTGACAAACTACTTTTTTATTTTGCAGTTAAGAGTACTGAGTATATTTACAATTTACACTACTGGTGCCTGTAAATATATATATATATGCACACTATTTTTTCCTCCCTGTAACATAGTGCTTTTAAGATGCAACAAATCTACTGAAAAAACAAACATGCTTTCACTTTGGAGAGTGAAAAATTGAGATATACTAAGGTACTTGCTTTCAAACTAGATGTCGAACACTTCTGTGGACAATCTCTGCATTTTTTTATATCATAGCTGTCAAGAAGTATTTCAGAATCATATGTAAGTCATGCATTCATTCAAAAAGCTAAAGCAGCATCTACTTAGGATTAATAAAGATTACTATTTCCTATTTTAAATTATACTAAGTGGTTCTGTAATTCATACTGAATTGGTGGCTTGAAAACCACTACAATTGCATGCAAACTGGGGCCAGCAGTTCATATGTGTTTTGGCTAAGGACGATGGTTAACAGCACATACCTTTTCTTATAACACATTACACACAGACTTTAATTCAATATTAATTTTATCCAATATATCTTGAAAGAATATAATTGAATTGTTCTTCTTAGTCACAGTGATAGTTTTTGGATAGAACACTTAAAACGGTTGATTTCTGTCACATTTATTGTTTGTGTTTACCAAGGTCTTTCTACTTTTGCTCACATGAGTAGCATGAGACATTACGGGCTCCTGTCAAATACTGCAAACTTCTGTTCCAGCCAGGGATGTCTCTAGGCAACAGCTGCTATGTGTAAGATAAAACTTGTATGGAGGCATAGGAGGGATATTGCTGCTTCAGAGGGTTCTGATGTCACACTGCAGTTGTTATGGGAAGAGCCAGGCAGTGGCTTTCAGGAGCAATGGGATGCATCTTTTGCTTTAATGAAGTGTGGTCTTCCTAGGCCTATTTCTGATGTTAAATATTTCAGTAGTATTTCCTACTTGGAGACAAACATACGAACATCCCACTGTTCCATATCCATCTTACATCTAATTTTTCTTAATTACCAGAACATCTGTAATCGTGGCACCTAAGCGCCCAGTAAATGTTGTGTTCCAGATGGACCCATTTTACTTGTGCTAAAACAAGTGTGTGACACTGCATATGAAGTTAAAACCATATTGCATGAGTAATGGTTGTAATAATATACCCGATAGCTTGTTGTGCATTTGCTATTATGTAATAGGCCTGGTCCTTTACTTCTTAGGACTCTTGAGATGCCAGCTGCATTAATGGGAATGCAGAATCAGGGCAAATTTAGGCATGATGTAAACATTTACAAATCCCACTGAAATCTCTGTTCCAAACCCAGTGTGAGTGCAATCGTGGTTTGAAAATGATGTTGGGTGCCAGTGACCAACAACCCACCCTGCACTGATTTGGTATGCAGTTACTGGGAAGAACAAACCCCTAAAGATAAGTAAACAAACCTCCTTCAAGTAGGTTTCAAATCGGTGTGGTGCTCAGCTATCATAATTAGATTACCTATTGAAATAAAAAGAACTGCACTCACTTAAACCAAATGAGGATCTGGTCCACAGTATCAGCTGTAGGATAAGTTCATAGGTTAGACCCTATCGTGGGGTAATGATATACACTAATCTGAAGTCCAATCTTCAGACGTCAGATAAAGAACTTTAAGGCACTGTTTAATGGCTGTATAAACACAGAGGACCCTCCTTTATCTCATATCCCCCATCTAGATCATTTATATGGCTTCAGTTCCCGTACTGTCTACATGCCATACTACAGAAGAGATTAAAAATTCGAAGCTGATTCTTTTCTTGCAATGCATCGTCAACACCCTTTTTCTGATCATCTTAGCCTCTGTGTAATTTATCCCATGTTTATCGTCACATCATCAAGCTCTGTACGTGTGTGGGGGGATCTGTCTTACTTTAATTAAATACAGAGACTGGGCACACTCCTGAAGTTATTACTTAGATAAAACTCCCAATAGGGACTACAAACTAGCCAACAATAAATCTGTTTCACTGACCTTTACATTTAAAATACTAAAATGTATTCATATGTTTGTGCTATTTCAATAATGGAATGAAATAGATTTGTGCAAAAATTTACCTGCATCATTGAAGTCACAGTCTTGTTTTTTTAATAATTTTTTTTATTTCCATAGCATCATTTAAGTTTTGCTATTTTTGAGAAAGGGTTTTGAGTTACATTTTCCAGTGTTACCTCACAATAACAATATGATACTTTTTGAGTTTTTCTTCTAGAAAAAAAATTAGTTTCTGCTTCATTAAAGTGTGTACCTGATATTTTTCATTTAATAGATGTCCTACAGTCAGTGAAGCAAGACATGTGTCTTTATATTGGAGTGAGAAGGACTTTTAAAAAATGGTCTTATTAATACTGGTAAAGAATTCAGTGGTAAGCATTTTCCAGAAGATCATGGCTGTTCCAAAAAAGCATATAGTTCAGAATGATTGCATAGCCTTGTGTTTCAGGGTTTCAGCGACTTTTACCTGACGAAACAGCGTGACTCCATAATAAGTAATTTGTATTTCTTTCACAGTTTAATATAGAACATGATAAATAGTTTTCTTGGCATGAGATGTGGTTTGTGACTCTCAAGAAGTGATGGGATTGTGTTTGTGCTGGCTACGCAGACGGGCCCAATCGAAAGCTGCTTATTTTGACCTGGGTTCCCATATATGGTGTGTGACTGTCCCGAGATCCCTTTTCTCCGCTAAACAAAATGAAATCCTAGGTGCCTTTTCAGCTCGAGGTTGACTTGTAGCTTTGCAAACCGATCTGCTTTCCTGAAGTATTCCCAATGTACTTGCTACAAAATAATGTCTCACTTACTGGGATGTAGTAGCCAGAAGATATTTCTCCTCTAGAAGTATTGCTTTCATTCACAGATTAGTTAATTGAAGGTAAGGATATATTAGCAGTGAATAACCACAGGTTTTTGTAAAGAGTAAAAAAGTTCTGTTTCAGTCTGTTTATACAGTATAAAGTTGGGGGGTTTGTTGATTTTTGGTTTTGTTTCGGTTTGGTTTTTTTGGATTTAGTACTTTAGACCTGGCGTGGTATTAAGACTTCTTTTTTGGTACTACAAATCGTTACGCTGTTTTCCTCATCATATTTGGACTATGCGTACTGAAAAAAAGTGTAGAAAAATTAGTGTTATGTGAAGTGAAAGATACTGTCTGCAAAGTGAAAATGCTCTGGAGAACGCTGGTCAAATTTAGTTACTATGTATGTTATAATGTTTTTTAACATAATGTATATATTTTTAAAAGAGTTGGTTTGGTTTTTTTTTTCATTGTGAGCAACTAAAAGTTCTGTAATAGAAAGGCATCATAAACCCATTTCAGTTTAATGGCTTACTAATTAAATTACTTAATTACTTATTGATTGGTAAAAGCTAAGATTTAGAGTTACTGTTACTTAATGCACAAATTTAACTCTGTGCAACCGTCTCTCTCTTCTTTGGAAACATTTATAAGGTCTGTGGAAACAGCCTTTACACAGTTTTAAATTTTAAAACTTAAGTAAGTGATTAGTAATAATTAAAATACGAATTTGACTATATTTACAATTGTTTTTAGGCATACAGATATTTAGTGGTTTAAACCGTTTTAAAAGTTCCAGATATTTTATTTAATAAATACCCTTAAATTGGAGAAGGCTAGCTTAAATAGTTTTAGCAGACCCTTTCTTTACAAGGTTGCAAGAATCTCAGATATTTGAGAACAAATCTGTTACATATCCAATCAAAACGGCATGTCCGGGCGTGCATGCTGGTTGTATGCCTAAGAGCCTCTATGAGTATCCCTATTTAGCTTCTCTCATTGATATAACGTTGGTGTAATTCCAGTTATTCTATTAGGACGGCTTTAGATTAAACCCAGCTTACAAGAGGGGACGCATCTACACGCAATTCAACTTTCTAAATGAGGAGAGACCCGAGGGATTTTCAGGAGTTTTTTCTGGGGGTGAGGCTGAGGAAGGTGCAGGGAAGGGGGGCCCTGTCGGCCGGGCAGGGGGCGGAGGGGGCG